>JAJIBD010013645.1:0-20020 GCA_021461705.1 Cryptotis parvus | reverse complement strand
AAAATCTTCTTGATGAGTCTTTGGATTCTGTTTGCTAGTATTTTGTTGAAGATCTTAGCATCCGTGTTCATCAGGGATATTGGCTGTAGTTTTCTTTCTTCGTGTTGTCTCTCCCTGCTTTGGGTATCAGGGTGATATGTGCCTCGTAGAAGCTGTTTTGGAGTGTTTCTGTTTCTTCTATTTCCTGGAAGAGCTTGAAAAGGACTGGCAGTAGGTCCTTCTTAAAGGTTTGGTAGAATTCGCCAGTAAAACCCATCTGGACCTGGGCTTTTGTGTTTGGGCAGACTTTTAATTACTGTTTAAATTTCCTCGATGGTGATAGGCTTATTCAGGTATTGCAGGTCTTCTTGTTTCAACTGTGGGAGGTTATAGGACTTCAGGAATTTATACATTTCTCCTAGATTCTCATGTTTCATGGCATACAGGCATATTCAGAGTAATCTCTGATGATCTTTTGGATTTCTGTGGTTTCTGTTGTGATGTCACCATTTTTATTTCTGATTCTGTTTATTTGGGTTCTCTCTTTCTCTGTCCTTACAAGTCTTGTCAATGGCTTGTCAATCTTGTTTAATTTTTCAAAGAACCAGCTCTTGGTTTCATTAATATTTTGGATTTTTTTTTGTTTCAAACTCATTGATTTCCTCTCTAAGTTTTATTATTTCCTTTTTTCTGCCTGGGTTGGGCTCTTTTTTGTTGGTCTTTTTTCTAATGTCTTCAGCTCTGTAGTCAGGTTATTTATGTGGGCCCCTTTTTGTTTCCTGATGAATGCTTGCAGAGCTATAAACTTCCCTCTTAACATAGCTTTTGCCATGTCCCACAAGTTCTTATAGTTGGTGTCTTCATTTTCATTTGTTTCCAGAAATATTTGAATTTCCTGTTTGATTTCTTCTATGACCCATTGGTTGTTCAGGAGTGAGCTGTTCAGTTCCCAGGTGTTTGTTTGATTCCCTGTTTCTGTGTACAGTTAACTTCCATTTTCAGTGCATCATGGTCTGAAAAGATAGTTGACACAATTTCTATCTTTTTTATTTTATTGAGGTATGCTTTGTGGCTCAGCATGTGGTCTATCTTGGAGAATGTTCCATGTGCACTAGAGAAAAATGTGTGGTTAGCTTTTTTTGGCATGAAAAGCCCTGTATATATCCACTAGCTCTCTTTCTTCCATTTCTTCCTTCAGGGCCACTATTTCCTTGGTGTGTTTCAGTCTAGTTGATGTATCCATAGTTGATAGAGCAGTGTTGAAGTCTCCAACTATTATTGTGCTACTGTTAATGTCTTCTTTGAGGTCTCTTAGCAGTTGTTTTATGTATTTTGCTGGCCCCTTGTTGGGTGTATATATGTTTAGTGTGTAATTTCTTCCTGGTGTATGCGTTACCCTTTAATTAATAAGAAATGGCCTTTGTTGTCCTTTTCTCACCTTTTTCAGCCAGAAGTCTATATTATCTTATACTAGTATGGCCACACTAGCCTTTTTGGAGGAGTTGTTTGCATGGAGATTGGTCGTCCAACCTTTGACTTTGAGTCTGTGTTTGTTCTGATTATTCAGATGTGTTTCTTGTGGACAGCAGAATGTTGGGTTCAATTTTTTAATCCATTTTGTCACTCTGTGTCTCTTAATTGGTGCATTTAGACCATTGACATTGAGAGAGATTATTGTCATCGGATTTTGTGCCATCTTTCTGTTTGTGCTTGGTGTGCTTTTGGGTTTGGTTGTATTACAGTAGTCCCTTCAGTCCTTCTTTTAAAGTTGGTTTTGAGTCCATGAAGTTCCTGAGTTGTTGCTTATCCATGAGTTGTGTATCTTTCCTTTATATCTGAATGTGAGTCTGGTGGGGGTAAAGAATTCTTGAGGCCTGCAGTCATTGAGCCTTTTCACAATATCCCACCATTTTTTTCGGGCTTGGAGTGTTTCATCAGAGAAGTCTGCTGTAAATCTTAGGGATATTCCTTTGTATGTGATTTCTTTCTTTGATCTTGCAGCTTTCAGTATTCTATCTCTATGTACAGTTTTTGTCATTCTAATTAAGATGTGTCTTGGAGTATTCTTATTGGGGTTTCTTTTAGCTGGTATCCTACGGGCCTCCTGAATCTTGAGGCATGCGTTCTTCAGTTTGGGGAACTTCTCAGCAATTATGGCTTTGACAGTTTCTTCTTCATCAGGGGTTTTCTTCTTGCCTTTCTGGGACCCCAATGATCCATATGTTATTTCTTCTGGCTTCATCCCAGTTATCTCTTGTTGTCTGTTCGGTAGTTGTGAGTCTTTTTTTCCATCTTCTAGTGTTGTGTAGAGAATTTTTTGGAACTCGTCTTCGAGATCACTAATTCTTTCTTCAGTAGCTATTATTCTGCTATGGAGCCCTTCCACTGTATTTTTTCATTTCATTTACCTCATTTTTATTTATTTATTTATTTATTTATTTATTTATTTATTTATTTATTTATTTATTTTGCTTTTTGGGTCACACCCGGCAATGCTCAGGGGTTTCTCCTGGCTCTGCACTCAGGAACCACTCCTGGCAGTGCTCAGGGGACCATATGGGATGCCAGGGATCGAACCTGGGCCGGCACAGGCCGGCTGCGTGCAAAGGCAAATGCCTTACCGCTGGGCTATTACTCCGGCCCCCATTTACCTCATTTTTAATATCTGTCATTTCCATTTGCATTTTCCTCATTTCTTCTCTTATGTCCTCTTGTATTTTATTGATTTTGCATTCCATTGATTCTTTGAGTTCCTTATGCATCCTTAACAATGCTTTCTGAAATTCCTTATCAGGGAGGTTATACAGCTCATCGGTATTGCTTGGCTCATCTGGACTAGTGGATTCACTCACAGAGATTGATGGAATTTTGCGGTTGCTTTACCATTATGACTATTGTAGGTTGCAAATGTGAGTTCTTGGGTGACTAGATATTGCAGTTAGTAGGTGTCTGGGCTGTTTGCAGAGTTTGGGTGGGTGGCAAGAAGTGTAGGGACAAAGGTTCACTGGTACCTCATGCAGGATAGATAGTAAGTAGATCGCGTGGACTGTTTTGAGTTTTGGGATGTGGGTGTAGGGTTCTGGCCTGTTCCCTGGGGCTGATTGAGTTTGTGGAGACGCAAGGATCACACACACACACACACACACACACACACACCTGTGGGGAAGGTTGCAATTGTTCCTGGAAGCATAGGGCCCAAGGGGTCTGGGATGGAACCAAGGCCGTTTGCTTTGGTTCCTGTTGATGGAAGTTCCAGCTGTTCCCTGGGGCTGATGTTAATCAGATTTTTTAAAAAAATGATATAATGGGCTTCCTTTATTTCCTATGTAATTTTATGCTTGCATAAATATTATTTTTAAAAGTTTTTTTTTTTTTTTTGCTTTCGGCATCACCCCAGCTATGCTAAGGGTTGCTCCTGGCTCTGCACTCAGGAATCACTCCTAGTGGTGCTCAGGAGATCATATGGGATGCCTGGGGGATCAAACCTAGTTCAGCCATGTCACTCTGCCCCAGAGGCATAAAGGTTTAAACAGGATGCTTATGAGATTCCATGCCATAGAAATGATAAAAAAATTTACTGTTTATTTTATTTTTTGTTATTTTGAGCTAGCACCCTGGCTCAGGATTGCTCTTGGCTCTGTGCTCAGGGGATAACTCCTCGAGAGGCTCGGGGGACCATAATGGAGTTCCAAGGGGCAAACCAGGGTCAGCACTGAGCAAGATAAGCACCTTACCCATGGTACTATGGCTCCAGAGCCAAGATACTTTACTTTAGGATATACAAATGCTTTAGGGGTACCAGAGTGATAGTCCAGTGTGGAGGGCATTTGTCTTGCATGCAGCCAACCTGAGTTTGATCCCTGGCATCCCATATGGTCCCCCAAGCACCACCAGGAGTAATTCTTGAGTGCAGAACCAGGAGTATGCGAGCAGTTGTGGCTGGGTTCCAAGGAAGGTCACAATTGTTGTGTCAATTATTATTGGACAGCGTGGTGGTATTTATAAATCTATGCCTACAGAGGTACAGAATGGACTCGGAATTTAGTCTGTTGCAACTAAACATATTGATAGAGGAAGTGAAAAAATTTAAGCTTACTCCAGATTAAGACAACACAAAATACCTTTCAGTTGGTGACTACTTATATTGTTTCCCTAGGTTCAATCCCTTGCACATATCCAATGTATATGTAGGTATACATCAGTTGCTAATGCAAAGACTAATGAGATTTTCTATGTTAATATTATGTATTGGACACAAAGCTTTGAAAGTAAGCCACCTAAAAGTAACAAGTAGCATGGGCAGGAACTGGGAGAAATAATTAAGTTTTTTTTAAAATCACTGCCGTGAGTATTCTGTCAGCGAATAACTGAATTTAAAGGTCACACTTCCTTAGCAAATAATTATACTAGGAGGCCTGCAGACAGCTCAGCAGTAGAGCAGCTGCCTTGCAGGCAGGAAGAATTGAGTCTGCATCCTAGTGCTGTCCTTAGACAATGTTTGGGATTTCTGGCACCACAACCATGTGGGATCCCAGGCCATTGCAATGACAGTAAAGAAAAGGGAGGGAGGAAAAAGAATCATGCTAGACAATATTTGAATTCAATAATTACTTGATTATTGAGTGTCCGCCAAGTATCAGGCATGGGGCAGGAAATTGACAAAACACAAATGAATGAGTCAGCTCATTATCCTCCAATTACTGAAGGTCAATAAGAGACACACATCTATGAACAATTACAAAATAGTACTGAGAAAGATTTAAGAACAGGATTTACAAGAAAACCTCTCCCTCTGTCAGGTGGCTTAAAGATTTCTTCCCCACCTTTTGGGGGGTGGAAGGGGGCACACCTGGTGGTCTCAGGGCTTATACTTGGCTGGATCACTTGAGTGCAAGTCAAGTGCCTTACCAACGATACTATCTCTCAGACCCTGCAGAGTTTCCTTCCTTCCTTCCTTCCTTCCTTCCTTCCTTCCTTCCTTCCTTCCTTCCTTCCTTCCTTCCTTCCTTCCTTCCTTCCTTCCTTCCTTCCTTCCTTCCTTCCTTCCTTCCTTCCTTCCTTCCTTCCTTCCTTCCTTCCTTCCCTTATTTTTTAAAAATTGAATTACCATTACAAACTGTTCTTCATTGGGTTTCAGTCATACAGTGTTCCAACAGCCATTCCTTCAACAGTATTTCCCAGCACCAAGTTGAGTGAAATGAATCAGAAGAAGGACAGATATAAAATGACTGCATTCATTTTTATGTATAAGAAAAGAGTATGAGACTAATATCGAAGGTCAGGGAAAACAGGGGTCAGGACCCAGTCATTGGAATCTACCACAAGTGAGTGTGTGTGTTGGGGGTGGGGGGTGGAGGAAAGGTAAGATAGAGAAGGAAAAAAAGGACAATAAGAGTTGGAAATGGTCACGTTGGACTAGAACTGAGTGTTGAAAGTAGGTAAAGGGATATGCATGATAACCCTTTAGTGTCTGTATTGCAACCACAATGTGCAAAAGGGGGAGAAAAGAAAGAGAGAGGAGAGGAGGAGGAGGAGGAGGCTGAGGAGGAGGAGGAGAAGAAGAAGAAGAAGAAAGAAGAAGAAGAAGAAGAAGAAAAAGAAGAAGAAGAAGAGAAGAGGAAGAGAAGGAAGAGGAAGAGGAAGAAGAAGAAGAAGAGGAGAAGGAGGAGAAGGAGGAAGAGGAGGAGGAGGAGAAGAAAGGAAGAGAGAAAGAGAGGAAGGAAGGAAGGAAGGAAGAAAGAAAGAGAGGAAGGAAGGAAGGAAGGAAGGAAGGAAGGAAGGAAGGAAGGAAGGAAGGGAAGGAAGGAAGGAAGGAAGGAAGGAAGGAAGAAGGAAGAAGGAAGGAAGGAAAGGAAGGAAGGAAGGAAGGAAGGAAAGGAAGGAAGGAAGGAAGGAAGGAAGGAAAAGAGTGTCTGCCTCTGAGGGGTTGGGGAGATGGGGGTGGGAGATTGGCACACATCCAAAAGAATTGGAACAACCAATGCTGGTGTGGATGCGGGGAGAAAGGGACTCTCATTCATTGTTGGTGGGAATGTCGACTGCCTCAGCCTTTTTTGGAAAACAATATGAACATTCCCCGCAAAACTAGAAATTGAGCTCCAATATGACCCAGCAGTACACTGGGAATATACTGTAAGTAACCTTCTTAAATGAAGTGGTGGTGATTAGTGGTGGTGATTATTTTGGTAGGTGTTTCCAAGGCTGGAGGAAGAGCATTCACGAAGATAAGTTTGTGAGCAAAAGCCAGCAAGCAGGGAGGCTGAAAGGACATAACCTGCCTGAAGTCCCATCACTTTTACTGTCATTAAGGCAAACACCTTGGGAATAAATATAAATTTATGTGAGAAGATGTCCTTGGAACCTATAAACCTACAGCCATCAAAATGCACACTTGATTGCTTTTCCCCCATTTTTCTCAGCATTATTACTACTTTTTGTAGAGTTCTTTCTCTGAATAGTGGTACTTTGATCTTATAATTGTCAATTTTTTTTTATCAAAAAGTTTTCCAATTTATTTATTTGGAGGTATTTTAAAACAAAAGCAATAATTATACTCTAACAATTTGAAAACATTGTCATTACTAAGTAGAAAAATATAAAACTTATAATACTAGTGAATCTGAAAAAAGTAGTACAATTACCTGAATGTCTCAAAGCATTTCAGGATTATTTAAAGAATAGCATCACTTAAATAATATTAATATGGAAGCAGATATTTCTGCCAGGTCTGAGACACTGTGGCTATAGTACTGACAGTTCACAACTTACTTGACCCACCAACTTTAAAATTGTGACATCCTAGATGAACTACTTAATTGGAAATTCATGTATTTCCATTTTGTACTTTTTATTACATTAGTTTTATTCTATTTCAATTCATATGAAATGTAGTTTGTAATATGTTCAGCTCTATGAAAGTTTGAAAGTGCCTTAAGTAAACTGAGATTTTGAAATTATTTTTGAATAAAAAATCCACTGACATTTTAATTTGGGGAAGGACACGATCAAATTTATGTTTTAAAAAGCTCAGTCTGGTAGCAGTGCTGAGAATGGGTTCTATGGGGGAAGAGTAGACAGAGGCCAGAAAACATCTGGAACAATTTTAACAATTAAGGTAAGAACAGATGAGGCTGTAAATGATCATGGGGGTGAAGGAGATGAAAGGGTTGGATTCAAGAGAGCAAACAGCAGGAATTTTTAGCTGAGTGTTTGTGGGTCAAATGGAAGGAGGAGGGGTTGAGGAAACTTCTAGCATTCTGGAAGTTTCTGGCTTGGGCTATTTGTTGAGTGTTTATATAATTAACGAGTGTGATGTTATGAATAAAGGACCTTATTAGGTAAGGAAAAAAGAATGAGAGATAAACATGAATGAAAACAATTAGTTCTGTTTTGCAGATCTCAAAGAGTAGTTCTCAAGGAAGTCAAGGGAGAAGGAAGTTTCTAGGAGGTGGTGTTTGAAATCAAAGTTTGAGAGTCCATAAATTAGATGCAGGCTTATTAGTCCTGCTCATTAAGTTTGGCAGTTATGGGTCCTGGAGAGATAGTACTGCGGGTAGGGCTCTTGCCTTCCACGTGGTTGACCTGGGTTCAATTTCTGGCACCCCATATGTCCCCCTAAGTCCTACCAGGAGTGATCCCTATCCCTGAGCACCACTAGGTATTACACACACACACAGACACACACACAGACACACACAAGTTAACAATTATGAAGTTTTGATAGGCCAATAGTTTGAAGGTTAGTGGAAGTAGCAGAAGGCAGGTTGACAAAGATTGAGGGTAGATGAAAAGGGAAAACAGAAAATGTGCATGCAGTCTACTCTTTAAGGAGCTTGGCAGTGAAGTGGAGAGAAAGGATGGTACTTATTGTATCTATATAACTTGCAAATTTTAATATATGGCTCCAGATCCATATTCTAATCATAAAATATACTAATGAATTGCTTTCCAAAGCATTCCCAACTAACCTGTCTCAAATTGAAATCTGGGGTCCTTTGCAAATCCTTTGTCAAACCTTCCCCCCATCTCATAAGTAATGTAAATTAGAATTATCTCAAGAAATTTGGTATTTTATCTTAATTGCTACTAGCACTATTTTAAATCAAGTCCTTATTAGCAGGCTATTTTATTTATTTATTTTTTATTTAAAATTTTTTTTATTATACCACCGTGAGATATACAGTTACAAAGTTGTTCATGTTTGGGTTTCAGTCATACATTTAGAGGTTATCATGTATGTCCCTCTAGCAGGTTATTTTAACACTTATATTAAATACGCCTATTGTCTATTTTAATACTCCTTTACTTAATTTTCTTTCTTTTTTTTTTTTTTTTTTTGCTTTTTGGGTCACACCTGGCGATGCTCAGGGGTTAGTCCTGGCTCTGCACTCAGGGAATCACTCCTGGCGGTGCTCAGGGGACCATATGGGATGCCGGGGATCGAACCCGGGCCGGCATGGGCGGCCGCGTGCAAGGCAAACGCCCTACCCTCTGGGCTATCGCTCCGGCCCCAACTTAATTTTCTTTTAATACTCCTCTACTTAGTTGTCTTGCTTCCAGACTCTCCCTGACATCTATGATGCCGGATGTCACATTTTGCTTGTGTGTGTGTGTGTGTGTGTGTGTGTGTGTGTGTGTGTGTGTGTTTTGTATGTGGTTTTTCCCCCTCCCAAACTCTTCTTCTTCCTTGAAATACTAGCTCAAACATCTTTTAAGAAAACTTGCCATGTTCCTTCATTGGTTAATCATTGTCTCCTTGTATCTCTCCACTCTACCTGGTCAGATTACCAAAATAACTATAATTAAGTTGATTAAAAATAGACTGACTCAGTTTCAGCACCCGGAAATAGCTTATATACAGTAGGAGTGCAATAAGTGTTAAGTGAATAAATTTTACTACGATATGTCTTTTATAAAGGAGCCAGGAGTTTTTTTTTCCATCTGAAAACACATCCCATCTGAGAGTCATAGAAGAAAGAAAATAAACAATGTTGGTTTTTATTCTCTGGAACATGCTTCAGCCCTTCTCTGGCAAGAGACGAGATCCAGGTCTCTGAACCTAGTTTTTATGCATGCAAGGCATGTGCTTTGCTGCTGAGTCACATCCCCTGCCTCAAAGAAAGAATGTCTGGATTTTTGTTTTTTATTTTTTGGGTTACACCCAGCAGTGCTCAGGGGTTACTCCTGGCTCTATGTTTATGGATCACTTCTGGTGGTGCTGGGGATTGAACCTGATGGGCCACATGCAAGGCAAGAACCACACCTGTGAAGACTATACTTTCCGGGATCATTTCTCTAGAAAGGATCGGTGCAGAGCACCCAAAACCACAAGAAGAGCCAGAGCATCCTCTCCTGAGAGTGCAGCTGTTCTAGGTATTGCTTTTGCAACTGCCTTTGACCATTGATGGTTGTTCTCTTCCCTTGGAAGAGTGAGAGGGAGAGGAAGCAGCCTGAGTGGTTTCAGTAGGGAAAAAAAAGAAAAGGAAAAAAGAACCACAGCTGCTCTATAATCAGGCCCTGAAAACTGCTTAACAATAGAAAAGTTCTCTATTATTAGTCTCCTCTCCCCCTAGTAGCTTCTTTCTGTTTTTTTTTTTTTTGAATTTAATGAGTTTAAATTTTTAAAAAAATTTCTTGCCCTCTTTTTTTTTTCCTTTCTTTTTTGGGTCATACCCAGCAACGGTCAGGAAGGAGTTACTCCTGGCTCTTCATTCAGGAATTACTCCTGGCAGTGCTGGAGGACCATACGGGATGCCGAGGATCCAAACCCGGGTCAGCTGCATGCAAGGCAAACACCCTACCCAGATGTGCTATCGCTCAGGCCCTGCCCTCTTTTGTTATATCCCAATACATCTAAGATTATAAACATTGTGTACCTCTTTTCCTTCTGTTCCTAATTTTCCTCCTTTCCCTTTTCATCTGTACTCCTTTGTTTCCTAAACTGTAATGTATGAAAATAATGGTTTCCATTAGATATATGGTTTGAATATTTTATTTAAGAATCTCAAATTATTGAAGAAGATTTAAGAAGTTATACCTAAGAAAGAACCTCCCAGGAATATGCAGGGACAATATATTTTTTTAAATGAAAACAATTTTGTAGTTATATAAGCCTTAGAAACTATAAGGGGGCTGGAGCGATAGCACAGTGGGTAGGGCATTTGCCATGTAAGCGGCTGACCCAGGTTCGATCTCCGGTATCCCACATGGTCCCCTGAGCACCGCCAGAAGTAATTCCTGAGTGCAGAGCCAGGAGTAACCCCTGTGCATTGCCAGGTGTGACCCTCCCCCAAAAAAAAAAGAAAAAAGAAAAAGAAACTATTCAGAGGTTGTGAATAGCAAACCAAGGTAGTAATAAGGACACAGACATTTTGTTTCCGGCAAGTCACTTCTGAAGTTGAGATCTCAGTTTTATCATTCAAACAATGAGAGAATTGAATAAGCAATCCTTAAGGTCTAGAGGATTGAATAATCAATCCTTAAGTTGCTAGAGTATTCTGCAACTCTAGATTTTAGTTAAGACTGCAAGGAGAGAAACATTACTACAACTGGCAGCTATCCTAGTGACCACTTCCTCATAATTCTAAAATAACATATTGTTTTAAATCAATTAAACTTTATATTCATTTAAACTTAATTATACTTAAAATAAAATTTTAATTAAATATAAGTTAAACATGAAATTAATGTTAAAATTTATTTAATATTTCAAGTAACATATTTAGTATTGATAGCATTAAGCTACTAGTTTAGAAGCTAGTAATATTAGGTTAAAGCAGAAAATGCTGTGCAGTTGAAAAGTGACTCTAATTATTTATCTTTGCTGTGAAACTTCAACTCTATGAAATATGCAGGGGATGAAATGAGGAAGCATATTACTAATTCCCTAGAATCAGTTAGTCATCTTGAGAGAAGCAAGATCAAAAATCTAGCTTTCGGCCACCTTCCACCCCCCACCTCCCCATCTATTGGTTTCTGGGCCACACCTGGTGGTGCTTAGGGGTTACTCATGGCCCTGCACTCTGCGATCACTCCTCAGGAGACCATAAGGGATGCCAGGAATTTGACCTGGGTTGACTGCATGCAAGGCCAATGTCCTACGCACTGTACTATGCCTCTGGACCTAGAATATAGCTCCCCCAGCTTTTTTTTTTTTTGTCACACCTGGTAATGCTCAGGGTTTACGCCTGGCTCTGCCCTCAGCCCTTGTGGTGCTTGGGGAACCATATGGATGCCAGGGATTGAATCTGGTCGACCATGTGGAAGGCAAATGTCCTCCTTGCTGTACTATTGCTCTGACCCCAGAATATAGCTCTTTAATTTTTAAATTTAATTTTAATTTTTAAGTTTTTCCTTGAAAATTATGCCATCTTATGTACATGCTTGTATGTGTGTAATATATGTAAGTAATTAGGTGGGGATGGCAGAGGTGGGGGTGGAAAAAAAGACTTAAAAATCTAGGTAAGGGCTGGAGCAATAGTACAGTGGACAGCGTGCTTGCCTTGCACGCAGCCGACCAGTTTGATACCTGGCATTCCATAAGGTCTCCTTAGCACCACCAGGTGTAATTCCTGAGTGCAGAGTCAGGAGTAGCCTCAATCATTGCCATGTGTGGTCTCAAAGGTCAAAAAGCCCGTATGCAACCAAAAAATATCTAAGTAATGACAAAAAAGTAGACATAATCAATTAGAAGTAGTACATTTTGAAAGATCTTGTGTGAAAATGAGGGTTTAAATTAACAGTCCTTGTCTAATGCTGCTTTGCTAGCTGCTATTTAGAATGCTTAAAATGTGAATATATGAAGCTATAGGATTTACGTGGTAATTAAAATATGTTGTGGGTACACTGAACTCCTTTGTATTAATATTTTCCAGTGGGCATAAGATAAGGTGGGGTTGGACTATAGAGGGTCTTAAAAATCATGTGGAAGAGTTTGAATTTAATCTCACAGAGAAGAGAATATCGCGAGTCACTAAACTGTCAAGTGCCTTATGGAGAGAATTAGAGATAACCTATGAACTGCCTATTGGAATTTATGCTGGAATCCATGTAGGAAGGGATATGATGGAAAAATCAAATTTAAATAAAGATATTTTGTGGGAAGATTTAATAGAGCTTGAAATATCTGAATACATATATAAAAATAAATGAGTTCAAGGGTATCCATTTTTGCTATTCATTTTTCCAAAACAGATCATATTAAATTCTTTCCTTATTGTACAATAAAGTTATTCAGGGAATGATATATTGTGCAATTAGAGCCCAACCTGAGGGAATGGATGCAGAATTCTATTATCAGTCTTGAGACCATAAAGATATTACAGCAGGTAAGGTGCTTCCCTTGCATGTTCCCAACTTGGGTTTGATCCCAGACACCAAGCATGGTCTCTTAAGCCCTGCCAGGACTGACCTCCGAGCTTACTGCCAGGAGGAAGCCCTGAAGACCACCACGTGTGGCCAAAATACAAGATTTAGTCTTTGGTACCTTCCTTCCTTCCTTCCTTCCTTCCTTCCTTCCTTCCTTCCTTCCCTTCCTTCCTTCCTTCCTTCCTTCCTTCCTTCCTTCCTTCCTTCCTTCCTTCCTTCCTTCCTTCCTTCCTTCCTTCCTTCCTTCCTTCCTTCCTTCCTTCCTTCCTCCTCCTCCCTCCCTCCCCCTCCCTCCCTCCCTCCCCTCCCTCCCTCCCTCCCTCCCTCCCTCTGTCTGTCTGTCTGTCTGTCTTTCTGTCTTTCTGTCTTTCTGTCTTTCTTTCTTTCTTTCTTTCTTTCTTTCTTTCTTTCTTTCTTTCTTTCTTTCTTTCTTTCTTTCTTTCTTTCTTTCTTTCTTTCTTTCTTTCTTTCTTTCTTTCTTTCTTTCTTTCTTTCTTTCTTTCTTTCTTTCCTTTCTTTCTTTCTCTCTCTCTCTCTTTCTTTCTTTCTTTCTTTCTTTCTTTCTTTTTCTTTCTTTCTTTTGTTTCCTCCCTCCCTTCCTCCTTCCCTTCCTTACCTCCCTCCCTCCCCCTCCCTCCCTCCCCTTCCTCCCTTCCCCTCCCCCCTCCCTCCCTCCTCTCCTCTCCCTCCTCCTCCCTCCCTCCTTCCTTCCTTCCCTCCTTCCTTCCTTCCTTCCTTCCTTCCTTCCTTCCTTCCTTCCTTCCTTCCTTCCTTCCTTCCTTCCTCCCTCCCTCCCTCCCTCCCTCCCCTCTTTCCTCCCTCCCCTCCTCCCTCCCTCCCTCCCTCCCTCCCTCCCTCCCTCCCTCCCTCCCTCCCTCCCTCCCTCCTTCCTTCCTTCCTTCCTTCCTTCCTTCCTTCCTTCCTTCCTTCCTTCCTTCCTTCCTTCCTTCCTTCCTTCCTTCCTTCCTTCCTTCCTTCCTTCCTCTTTTTAGGTCACACTTGACAATGCTCAGGGGATTACTCCTGGTACTGCCTTCAGAATTACTCCTGGCAGTGCTGGGGGAGGTGGACACCATAGTGAAAGCAGGGATTGAACCTAGGTCGGCCGTGTGCAAGGCAAACACTCTACCTGCTTGGCGTTCTTCTTTTTTAAAATAATTGATTAAAAATGAGAAATTTGGGGCGGAGCGATAGTTCAGCTGGTAGGGTTTGCCTTGCAAGCAGGCGGCCTGTGCCTGCCTGGGTTCGATCCCCGCGTCCCATATGGTCCCCCCGAGCACCACCAGGAGAAATTCTTGAGTGCAGAGCCAGGAGTAACCCCTGAGCATTGCTGGGTGTAACCCAAAAAACAAACAAACAAACAAAAAAAGAGAAACTTCCTTAAAAGAGACATTTATTTTGTCATCCCTGAACAGCAATTCTCAAAGGGATTCATGAGGGCAAAGTTATTTCTTACAGTAATTCTAAGATGTGATTCCGGTGTTTCCCCCACCCTACTCTTAACATTGTAGAATGGTTTACTGCAGGCTCCATTCTGTGTCATACTGCATAGACTGGATGCCACAGATGGTGAGAATGCCAATGTGTTCTTAAGCCAATCAGAGAAATTTGTAAGAATGAAAACCAATGTCATTCTTCATTGTATATTTTAAAAACATATAGTATGTTTCATTCAAAATGCTATTTTTATTAACAGGCAATCTGCTTATTGTTATTTTAAAACAAATGGATAATGAAAAAAATTTGTTTGAGTCCAGAGATGTGGCTCAGTTGGCAGAGCACTTGCCTTGCATGTGTGACACCCTGGGTTTTATTTCCTGTATCTCAAGGTCTCTGGAGCACCCCCAGGTTGCATAGAACAGGAAGAATCCCCAGAGTACCATTGGGGTGTGGCACAAAAACCAAACAGGAACTCTCTTTTTCCTGTGATTAAATTTTGAATACCTTATAGTAACAACAGTAATGACAGAAACTTAGAAAAACAGCTTAGAGACACAACAATTCTTTGGTGTCCTCAATACGTTTTTTTTTTTTTAAGAGATCTGGATCTTGGCACAAAAGTTTGAATACATCTGCTTTTAAAAGTTGATTTTCATTGTTTGCCCTCAAAAAAAAGAACGAAAAGAAAAAATGAAATTCTTCTCTGATTTAGCTTTGTTCCTTATATTGCTACTGATTGCGCATCACAGGAATGTCAAGGATTTAACATTTTTCTTATCTGTTTCTCAATTTGTTTCTGTTTTAATCACCATGCCTGGATTTCCAAACAGAAAGGAGTGATATTTCTTACCTCTGCCAGCTGGTTTCCTGCCGGAGGAAGTGGTGGAAGAGATGATCTCTTCTTCCCGAGACGGTAGTCAATCTTTTGAAGGTGCAGCCCCTTTAGCAGTGGAAGCAGAAACGCATGGGAAAACAGAACTTGCTGAGCAAGGAGACGGGGCGGAGTCAGCTGCTGACACACTGTCTTCGACCCGCCTTCACTGTTTTTAGGGCATACAATTCATTATAAGCAGGCGAACACCCTACCTGCTTGGTTGTGAGTTAATCTTTTCACATAAAAAAAAGGTGATTTCTTTTGTAAAAGTTGTAATTCTGGTCCACCCCCGAGCATGTACCTCCTGCTTAGTCGACTAGAAGCGTCTTTTAATTGCACCAATCTGCTTTTGAGATTTTCTAATCACACTTGAGGACAAAACTTACTAGGACTGAAGTCCTACTAACGTTGTTCTTGTAATGTAAGCATATGTAACGTAATATGCTTCTTGTAAGCATATGAAATGTAATATGTATATGTTCTTGTAATGTAAGCATAGTACCTAGGAAGCAACTTTTTTAAAAGTTGAATCACTGTGCAATAGAACATTATAAAGCTGTTCATGATTGGGGTTGAGTCATGCAGTGTTCCAACATCCATCCCTCAATCAGTGCACATTTTTCAATACCAATGTCCATAGTTTCATTCCTGCCCCCTCTCCACGTGCCTCTATGGCAGGCACTTTTCTCTCTCTTCTCTTCTCTCTTTCTCTCCTCCCTCTCCCCCCTTCTCTCTTCCCCCCTCCCTCTTCCTCTCTGTCTTCCCTCTCCTTTTGCTCATTGTGGTTTGCAATGCCAACATGTATATCCTTTTACCTACTTCAATACTCAGTTCTAGTCTAGCTTACCATTTCCAACGATAATTGTGAAACTGAGTCCTTCTCTATCTTACCTACCCTCCCCCATACACACACTTGTGGTAGATTAGGAAAGAAGTTTTTAAAAAGCAGAGTGTAAATACCACAGTCTTGAAAAAAATGAGCAGAAGCAAAATTTCTTTGATAACTGTTGGGAACTGTGTCTTTGTTAGCATGGGAATTAACCAAGATCACTGTTCTTGCCTTTTAGCTAGTACTGTGAGAACAGGAGGGTTCTAGAGATGGGGGTGGGTGAGAGGAGAGATAAGTGCTTACTGCTAGGTATATGTGTATGTGGGTGTGTGTGTGTGCTAACAAAGGAATTTTTTTCATTTCATACTTATAACATCCATACTTATAACTATGTGATTAAAAAGGAAGTCTGTGGCAGGACAGTTTATGGCTTTTTACTGTGGAATTATCAGAAGAAAATAAATAGCCCATTTAAGAGGTATGTAATAGGAATATACACATTATGAAAATTGAAGTAGCCATTTTTAATCTGTTGTAAACAAGCTAATTAGCATGAAAACATGGAATCAAATGGCAATTAGGAAGATGTGTAATCAAATGACCAAGAAAGTTAATTTAATTTTTATCAAAGAAGTTAATGTTAGTTGCTACATTCTTACTTTTTTCCACTGCTACTCACAGATGTAGTACATGTAATTTACCCATTTCCTAGTTTGGGGACACTTCCCTTTGGCATGGAGTATACCACATATCAACTCCATGTCCTGTCTGCTTAATAGGATTGCCTATGAAGACTAGATGGCTTCCTTTTGAATATGTTATTATTAGTTTGGGGGCAACATTTCACTGTATTCAGGACTTATCCAAGGTTCACTCCTGGCAGGGCTCAGGGGACCATATATAGTGCCGGGGATAAAACATAGTTAAAACTTCCTGAAAGGCAAGTGCCCTACTTACTGTACTATCTCTCCTGCCCCTATCCATTTTGAATATTTTTTGAACCTGACACAACTCTAATCCTCTGCAGTCTTCCACTTATTCTAATTTAATTTACAATGGAGGTAAAAAGAAATAAAATAAAATGTCCATTAAGGTCTTTAAATCTGATGTAAACATTTCATGTAGTAGAGGAACAATTTTTCCTGAAAATACTTAAAAATTGGATAACTACCTCTCTAGAGCTCAAGAAATCTGGGAGAAGAATTAGATCAGTGTTACCCAGATCACTGGATTTAATACCATGAAGAACAATATCGATGATAATTAGAGATAAACACTATTGTACCAAGTAGGAACAAGAAAATTTAGGACTATCTATCTTTTTATTTTCATCAAGGGATACTTTAACACAAAATAAATTAGGAAGGACAATAGTATCAGAATAAAAGATAATCATTTAACAGTAATATGCTGATTTATGTAAACATACTTTGCCATAAATGGGGAAAATTTTATTATAATTTAAAAAAATTTATACCACCATGAGATATACAGTTACAAGTGTTCATATTTGGGTTTCAATCATACAGTGTCCCAGCACCCATCCCTACACCATTGCCCATTTTCCACTACCAATGTCCCCGATATCCTCTTTACCCAGCCTACATCTATGACAGGCAATTTTCACTTCTCTCTCTCTCTCTCTATCTTTCTCTCTCTCTCTCTTCCTTCTCTTACACGTTGTGGCTTGCAATACTTACATTTAGAGATTATCAAGTGTATCCTTTTGCCTACTTTCAATGCTCAGTTCTATGCTGGTATTATCATTTACAATAATTATTAGTACACTGTTCCTTTCTCTGTATTACCTAACCTCTGTCTCCCACACATTTGCAGCAGGTTCTACCCACTGACGAGACCCCCTGATCCATGTTTTTTTTTTTTTTTTTGCTTTTTTGGGTCACACCCAGCGATGCTCAGGGGTTACTCCTGGCTCTTCACTCAGGAACCACTCCTGGCGATGCTCAGGGGACCATATGGGATGCCGGGATCGTACCCAGGCTGGCACAGGCCGGCCACGTGCAAGGCAAATGCCCTACCCGCTGTGCTATCGCCTCCAGCCCCATCCCTGATCCATGTTTTATCTGGCCTTGGATATTGGTATCATGCTATTTTTTATATCCTGCAAATAAATGCAGTCATTCTATATCTGTCCTTTTCCCTCTGGCTAATTTCACTCAGCATGATCCTCTATGGACACATATACATGGGGCAGAGCTGCTACCTGCTCTCTTTTGTGCTTGGCTGATCATGAGCCGCCCCCAAGGGAAGGCGGCTTCTAGCCCTGGCCTGCCATCCCAATAGAGTCTAGCAAGAAGCCAGAGGAACCCTTGCACCATGAGGGCAGCCATCTTCAACATCCGGACTCCACAGCTCATCAGAGCTCCACCCAAGAGAAAAGTTAACATATTCCCTTTGCATGCGACCACAGTTAATCAGTAAATGCTGATGAATTGAGAGCCTACTACCAAGAATATCCCACCCGCATGGCAGAACCTGGCAAGCTACCCATGTCAGATTTGATATGCCAAAAAACAGTAACAATTATAGACCTCATTCCCATGACCTGAATGAATGGTTTGAGGCTTTTCGTGTTCCTGGGTGAGCAGATGCCTTTGGGCTACATTAGCATGTGACAGGAAGTATGGAGATGTTACTGGTGCCTGCTCGAGCAAATTGATGAACAACAGGAAGACAAGTGAGTGATGCAAGTGATGATCCCCTCCATATCCATCCATTTATAGGCAAATTTCATAACTTCGTTTTTTCCTAACAGCTGTGTAGTACTCCATTGTATAGATGTACCACAGTTTCTTTTATCCAGTCATCTGTTCCCAGGCATTCTGGTTGTTTCCAGATTCTGGCTATTGTGAATAGTGTTACTATGAACATAGAAGTTTAGATGGTGTTTACACTGTGTGTTTTTGGTCTTACAGGGTATATTTCCAGAAGTGGTATTGCTGGGTCAAATGGGAGTTCAATTTCTAGTCTTTGGAGGAATGTCCATATTGTTTTCCATAAAGGCTGTACCAGTTGACATTCCCACCAACAATGTATGAGAGTCCCTTTTTCCCGCATCCATGCCAGCACTTGTTCTTGCTCTTTTGGATGTGTATCAGTCTCTGTGGTGTGAGGTACCTCATTGTGATTTTGATTTGCATCTCTCTGATGATTAATGATGATGAACATTTTTTCATGTCTTTTGGCCATTCAAATTTCTTCTTTGTCGAAGTTTCTGTTCAATTCTCCCCATTTTTTGATGGGGTTGGCTGTTTTCTTCTGTAAAGTTCTACCAGTACCTGATATATCCTGGATATTAACCCCTTATCAGATGTGCATTGGATGAATATTCTTTCCCATCCTGTGGACTGTCTTTGTTTCTTGTTCACTGTTTCTTTGGAGGTGAAGAAGCTTTTAATTTCATGTAGTCTCATATGTTTAACTTTGCTTCCAATTGCTTTGTTAGTGGTGTTTCATCTTTGAAGATGCCTTTAGCTTCAATGTAGTAAAGAGTTTTTCCTATATTTTCTTCGAGTTACTTTATGGATTCACGTCTGATATTGAAATCTTTTGATCTGATTTTTGTGCATGGTGTTAGACAGAGGTCCAAATTCATATTTCGCCCAGTTTTCCCAGTCATTTCTTAAGTTAATGCGATTTTAAAATAGACTACCAGTAACTTCCCATAATTATCTACCCTGGTTTATTAAATGTGGTGTTTCACAATATTAGCAAATCAAGTTTGACCAAGTACCCATTTTCTAGGAACTTAAACACAATTGGCGTTTCCACAACTAATAAACCTGTACAAATAATACAATTTTTGACATTTGAATAAGTCAAAGTGAAAATGCACACGTATACAGACATAATTATGTATGTACATATGTATGTATGTATGCATGTATGTATGTGTTAAATACAATTTGCTGAAGTGTAAGAGTACCTGCAATTTGTGAAGAGGGTGTTGCTGACCTTTGTTTCATGAGGTGTGTTTTTCCCCCTTGCACATCAATTGTGCATAAATTCAGAATATCTATGTTTGAAATTGCAGGTCAAAATCACCTTTTGATTTTGCAAGATGCGAATCAACCGGACTAAACCTTACATGTCAAGAAAAAGTGCCACGAAACGTTTTGTGAAGACTGCCTATTAAGTTCACTAAACTTACTGCTATGTCAAGAACATTCTAGGATATGATTCTGCGTGTTTACTTGAACCACAAGGGGGAAGAGGTGAAGGACTGGAGGCCCTGCCGAAGTGAGGAATGTTTTTTACTGGAAAACCGGCTGTGGGCAGCCTCTTCTACGACGAGAGGTGCCAAGAGGTTACTCCACATTTGGGCCTAGCTCTGGGAGTTCACCTCCACTCATTTTTGAAAGCGTAGTCTCGGATTTTGCTTCTCTTCCTAACACACCCAGGGAGGCAGAAAGTGATTTTTATTACTGGGAGACATCTGATAAACCCAGCTATCAACAGATCATTTGGTCTGAGCAGAAGAAACATCTCTCTCAGCAGCACCGGCGGTTTGG
>JAJIBD010013644.1:0-30594 GCA_021461705.1 Cryptotis parvus | reverse complement strand
CCTTTGCCTATGCTCAATACTCAGTTCTAGTCTATATTACTGTTTCCTAAACAATTAGTAGAACACTAGTATATATTTATATCCCACAGAAAAAATGCAGTCATTCTGCATTTGTCCTTTCTTCGACTGATTTCACTAAACATGATGATCTCCATGTCCATCCATTTATGAGGCAAATTTCATGACTTTGTTTTTCCTGACAGCTGTAATATTCCATTGTGTAGATGTACCATAGTTTCTTTATCTAGTCTTCTGTTCTGTGGCATTCAGATTTTTCCAGATTCTGGTTTGTGTGAATAGTGTTACAATGAATATAGAAGTGCAGATGGTGTTTCTGCTGTGTTCTTGATTCTCCAGGGTATTTTTGTAGGAGTGGTATTGCTGGGTCAAATGGGGAGCTCAATATCAGTTTTTGGAGGAATGTCCATATTGTTTTCCAAAAAAGGCAGGACCAGCTGGCATTCCCTCCAACAATAGATGAAAGTTCTTTTCTCCCCATATGTGCCCGCACTGGTTATCCTTGTTATTTTGGATTTGTGCCAGTTTCTGTGGAGTGAGATGATATCTCATTGCTGTTTGGATTTGCATCTCACTGATGAGTAATGATGAAGAGCACTTTTTGGCCATTCCAATTTCTTCTTTGAGGACATTTCTGTTCATTTCTTCTGATTTCTTAATGGGGTTATATTATTTTCATGAAAAGTTCTACCAGGGCCCTGTATATCTTGGATATTAACCCCTTATTAGATGGGCATTGGGTAAATATTCTTTCCCATTATGTGTGCTGCCTTTGTATCTTGGTTACCATTTCTTTGAGGTGAAGAAGTTTTCAGTTTCATATAATCCCATGTGTTTATTAATATCCTTTCTTCTCTTTCATTATTTGCATATAGGAAGCTATGAATTTTTGTGTGTTTATTTTATGGTCTGCCACTCTACTATACAGATCTATTGTTTCTTGGAGTTTTTGGCAAAGTTTAGGTTCCCTGGATGTCCTAATATCTTTTTTCCTCAATTGCTATGGCAAATACTTCTAGTACTATATTAAACAGAATTGGAGATAGTGAGCAACCTTGTCTGACCCCGATCATAGGGGAAGTCTTTTATTTTTTTCCCCACTGAGAATAATGCTTGATGTAGGTTTGTGGTAGATCTCTTTGACTATGTTGAGGGAAGTTCCCTCAACTCCCATTTTGTGGACAGTTTTTTTTTTTTATCATGAATAGGTGCTGGATCTTGAAAAAATATTTTTTCTGCATCTATTGATATAATTGTATGGTTTTTATTTTCTTTTTATCATTCTAATGTATTTTTCTGATTGACTTGCAAGTGTTAAAGCATCCTTGCATCCCCAGGATGAATCCTACTTGGTCATGATATACGATCTCATGTATGTGGGTATTCTTTGTTGTGGCTTCAGAACTATTTTCTTCATCCACTCCTCATGGTAGGAATCTAAGTTGATTCCCCATGATGTTAGGGTAGTCTGGAGGTGGATTCATCAATTGCACTTTCACTGTTCCCCACTCACTTCCTTGTATGATTCTGAGGAGTCTCAGTAGATGGTTATCTACTCTTTCCTCCTTCCTCTTCGGTGTTTCTGTGTGTCTTGGGTGGGATCTCTAGCACTGATTCAGAACACATATTCATAGGACTCAACAACTGCTGATTTCAGATTGTATTGATATTTTTGTGTTTCCCCTTATTTTGCGAGTTTTGGGAGTATTTTGAATGGACTATTGGCCTGACGTTTGTGGCCTTCAAGCTCCCCTGGTATAAGAGGTCAAGACATGAGTCCAATGCAATATGTAAGGAAAGATTAATTAAGGCTGCATGAGTGGCCCCTGCAGGGAAGCCACAACTTCCCACAGTTCTACCAAGGAAGGAGCCACACTTGGTGCAGGTCCTGAGGTCACAGTTTCCGCCTCTTTGCCAGTTTTCACACTTCTAAGAAATGTAGATGTCCTGCCTGGCCCAGGTGCTTATCTGGGCATCTTGGCCTGAACCAGAGAAATCTGTTTTTAAACAAACCTGTTCTACTCTTCCCAAAGTTCAATAAGGCACATACCTGTTGGCACAGAGATAAATTATTCAAGCACATTAATATTCTGGAAAATGATCACAATTAAAGTGTAATAAATTATGTTTGCCTTCACTTAAAAGTATTTCTGTAGTTTGCCCTGGTGCTAATAGGAGATATAGGGAACATATGGAAAAGATGAAATCTATTAGTCATATAGTGTGTTTTAGGTTCTCTCTTGAAATTGTGACAGAAACGTAAGTGTCCTCTAGTCTAGCAAAAGAATCTATGTTATGGAAGCCTTGACTTAACTTGGTGGTTTCCAAGCCTGGGATGATGGAAAGCTCTCTGGAGGAACTTCCGCTGGCATTTTGAGGATTCTGCAAGGAACTGTAAAATGATCTTCAGTACTTCTCAAGCACATCACCTGTTGGGTGACATGCCCTACTGAGCCTTAGTCTCCAGCTACACTTAGCTTATGTGAAAAGCTGGTCCCTGCCTTTGGGGAATCTCTGGAGCAAAACAATGGGAGTTTGGGAAGAATTGCACTGATTTCTTAATTGTATATGGCATAAATATTTTATCATGAATATCGCTTGCCCCAGATCAATATTCTGTTCCCATGGTTCCCCACATGGGACATACATGTAGATATCCCAAGAATACTTGGCCACGTTGGATCAACCATAATATAATTAATTCTCCTAGTTCATAAACATGCCAGTGCGCCTGGGCAAACTAATGTGTCTCTGACGCTAAAGGTAATACCAAAGTGAATTATTCTGATGGATGTTAGACTTTAGTGGATCCAGAGTCTGAGATCTGCTAGCTATATATTCATGGTAAAAGTATTAATGCCATTTCCTACCAATTACATTCCTGAACTGCTTTCTGGTTCAGAGATGCAGCCCTCCTCTCTCTTTTAGGTAGATTTTGCCTCTGGAAATCAGCTCTGGTTTTTGTGAAGCTTGAGTCAAAGCCACCCTCCCCCAAAGATCTACATTTCAAAAGGGCCATTTACCTAGCTACATCTCTAGACAGCCCAACCCAGGATGGCTGGGCTGGAAGATTCCTGGTGGGCTTCTGTCTATAAAAGAAGCTAGAAAAAAAAAAGAAAGGGGGCTTTTTGCCATTTTGGCTTCCTTTGGCTTTTTCCTGTCTCCATCCTCTCTGTTCTCTGTTGGGCTATAACATGTGGTCGCACCCATCTTGGCCTACACATGACTGAGGCCTACCTGGGAACCCAGAGTCCAGGGTTCTTCCTGCTCTGGATTGTATATCAGAACCTGTGACAGTAAAGTCTTTAAAACTGCACCGGATTCCAGAGTTTTTATCCATTCTACACAGGCTTTGGAGGTAGAAGGGAACTTGTTTCCTGGTATTGTTGGGGACTCCAGCTGTCCCCAACAATCACCATACCATGAATGGACACAAGTAGTGTTGGGGAACATGTAGCTTCTCCACCAGACTTAACTAGAGAAAGCCATGTTGAAAGAAACCAGGGCAAGGTGAAGACCATTTGACAGCAAGGAGAGATTAGAGGCAATATAGTTGGGATTTGTGAAAATCCATATAAGATCTAGAGCAATCACCTTCCTTTCTTACTAGAAGATAGCAGAAGTTCTAAAAACCACTTCTTGAAGGACACCATGGTCAATTCCTTAGAGGATAAGTGTAGGAGTCAGAGGTTAATGATTTCCTTCTACAGCCTGAAGTACTAATCACTATCTTCCCATTCATCATCAATTTGCTCAAGTGGGCTCCAGTAACATCTCCATATGTCCTGACTCATGCTAGTAAAGCCCAAGGGCATCTGCTCGCTCCAGGAACATAAAGAGCCTCAAACCATTATATTAGGTCATAGGAATGACCTAACATAGTTATTACTGGTATTTGGCATAACAAATACAACACGGGCAGCTTGCCAGGCTTGCCGTGCGGGTGGCAAACTTTTGTAGTCACCTCTGAAGTACTAAACTAATCAACAAATGGTTTTAAATCGACAATAAATATTAACACTTGCTTGAAAATCCAAAGCATTATTTTGAATCTACACCAAGTAAAGAGGAATAAAAGAAAATGACCACTTCTTTGTGGAAAGGCAGCTTTTCGAGCAAGTGTGCACCAGTGACTGCTTTACTGTAGTCAGCTTCTGAGGGTGTATTTCTGGGTTCCTCCTCATCTCTGCCTTCCTACTTTAAGAGTCTGACTGGCCTTGTCTTTATACAAGGTGCTTCCTAAACAAGTGTTCTTATTAAACTACAGGTTATGATTGAGAAATTCTAGGGTAGAACCCATATTTTTAACAAGAATTAGGATCACACTTTTGAGTATCAGGATTGTGAACTAGCGACTTTTAAATTGCTACGAAGTGAATAACCCAGAGCCTTATTGGAAGTGCAGACATGAGATGGGAACCAGGCTTTTGCATTTATGGCTTATAATTTCTATATTATAATTTCTGTATTATAGCTTTGCCGGTCACACCATAAGCAACAGTCTTAGAATTAGCTTAGAATGGTAGTTTTAGCCCTAAGAGTTACCTGGGGGAACTATATGGAAATGCAGATTTCTGGATTCTACCTTCAGAAAGTCTAAAAAACTCTTTCAAGGAAAGACTGGAAATGCAAAGCATGAGGTATTTTTAATGAAATATTCTTTGACAATTATAATTAAGGAAAGAAAAAGATCCATATTGAATTTTTTCAAAATCTTTTATCCTAACTCTAGATTGTGTCAATTTTTTGCATGCTTGTGCCTTTTATATTTTTATTGGAGTCTGTAGGAAGGCTGTCACTCAAAAAAGAAAAATAAAGTTGTCACTATTGTCAATCGTCTTGGCATCAGATGCAAATGCAGGCCACCTCCTCAAGAATAAGTTGTAACAAGTTGTGGACTTTATTTTTGAAAAGTCTGCAGAGGTCCAAGGAGAGAGTTAAAAGATTATGATATATTTATTGCATGTACGAGCTCCCAAGTTCAGTCCCATAATTTCAGAGTGTGGTCTTAGTGGTCCCGGAAGCACAATCAGTATAGCCCTGGTTGCTTGAATAAAACCACATCAAAGGCAGTAGCATTGGACTGTAGGGTCTGGTTGGTTGAGTGTCACCCAGAGTGACCCTGGGCTATCCGAGCACTATTTAGGAGTAATCTTAAAAAGTAAAAAGTAAAATTCTGAAAGTACTGTATACTGTAATTCTTTCAGCCTTTAATCCCCAGTTTTATAAAGAGAGTTTGTGAATTATTGGGAGCATAGCAAGGGAGTGGGAATTTTCCAGATCTTTGGCTAAGGAATTCTATAGAAAGAAAGTGCATAAAGGGAAACATCAATTTGAATTTGTACATCTTATCTGATTATTATGCACACTTAGAGAAACATTACTAGGAAATGGATTTATTATACGTTATGTTCTGCAATGTTTGCTTCTTTTTATTATTATGAAAGTGTTCATGAGGAATGATGTGATTTTAAAAATTCTTCTGAGAATTTGGATCCACAGATTTACCTTTGAAATTAGAAGTCAACAGAGATTCGAGAAGCTCTAGTTTTCTGTCTCTTATTATACAATAGAACATCTGAGCTTTCATTTATATATTCATTTATAAAGGTAGAGCACATTAGAGCACATTAATACAATGTTCCAAGGCCAGAGACATAGGCCAGCACAAAGCCAACCTGGATTCCATCCCTGGCACCCCAAGTGGTCCCTGAGTCCGTCAGGGAGTGATGCCAGATCGCAGAGCCAGGAGTAATTCCTAAACACTGCTGGGAGTGCTCCAAAAATACATAACTTAAAAAAGAACAGTGGTGGGAAGGAAGAAAAAGTATTCTTTTTAACAGTAAGTCAAAACAAACTACCACTATGAGCAAAGCAACATTTGATGGCCAAATGGGTTTATTATATTGTCTTTCTGTCAGTTTCAATTTTCTTCCTGCATTTGTCCCTAGCTTGCTGATGCGAGGCTTGCTATGAGACTCATCTGCAGAGCAGGCATGATGGTGCTACTGCCAGTCCTAGCTGGGGCAGGGCGCTGCTTATTTCCTTAATTTCGCAGCTACTGAGCATAACCCCTAAAAGGCATTATGTTTAGTGATGCTGCCCTGAGATTCCTGAGTTCTGTTGCCACCAGCAGGTTGTTACAGATATTATTGAAGGGCTTGGGGGAGCTGAGTTTCCTGAGGTGAGGTATCACTGTATCACTGTCTTCCCGTTCATCATCGATTTGCTTGAGCGGATACTAGTAACATCTCCATATGTCCTGTCTCATGCAAGTAGAGCCCAAGGGCACCTGCTTGCTCCAGGAATATAAAGAGCCTCAAACCATTCCATCAGGTCATGGTAATGAGGTCTATAACTGTTCATCAATAAATGCTGGATTTTTAGATGACTACAAGAGGTGAGGTAGTAAGGTTTAAAGACATAAGAAGGGTTCTGAAGTAAGAAAGATTAAAAGTCTAACCACGAGTTCACCATTTCTCAAATCTTTGATATTAATAAATTAGTCTCATATGTCAGCATCTTTTTTTGGAGGATGAATGAAAGAGCACTCACCTTCAGGATTATTAGGAGCATCTAATTTGTACACATTTAACATGAATTTATGCAATTTTGTATAAAGAGCCTAGTATAGTGCCTGGTGTTTTCTACTGTACTATGCAATAAGTACTGCTTTCTCTTTAAATCTAACTCTTTAAGATTTGTGCTGGTAGTGCCTCCTTAGTACTTGATCGTTAGACATGGGGGCCAGGGTGTGGCGGTGGAAGGTGTATTTAGTTTCAGATTAGAATCTGAATTCTGGGCTGGAGTTCAGAGGTTAGGATGTTTGCCTTGCACCCAACTGATCCTGAGTTCAATCCCTGACACCCTTCCCTCATTTCTCCATCCCACCAACAGTGATCCCTGAGGTCAGAGCCAGGAGTATGCCCTGAGAACTTCTGGGTGTGGACCTGAAAACCAAAATTAAAACAAGGAAAAAAAACACAGAATCTGGAATTGTTTACCGGTAAAAGATATTTTGTGTTATAGCACTTAGTTAAATTGAATGCTTGGTTAAAGGTTTTATTATAAAGGGTTCAGAGAAAAAAATAACCAAAACCTAGGGTTATTTGAGGAAACAACTGAGAAATTATAGATCAGACATTCAATAGTAGCTTATTATCAGCACAGGCTTTTCTAAAAAGTAAAACAAAAACAAAACAAAATCTTTCACTCGTATTAGCATCAATTTTTAACTTATTTGTTAAATAGATAATGTTTTTCAATGATATAACATTTCACTGCTTTAAACCTTTTTATTCTGCACTATTATTAGATATTTATTTTTAATTATTTATTTATTTTATTTGTTTTTATTTTTATTTTTACCCTGTGAGATATACAATAGCAAAGATGTTCATGTTTGGGTTTCATCATACAGTGTTCCCTGCACCCATCCCTCCACCTGTGTCCTATTCCCACCACCAATGTCCTCAAATTCACTCCCACTTCCCCCAGCCTGCCTCTATAGCAGGTGATTTCCTCTCTCTCTCTCTGTCTCTCTGTCTCTCTGTCCTCTGTCCCTCTGTCTCTCTGTCTCTATCTATCTCTCTATCTTTCTATCTATCTATCTATCTATCTATCTATCTATCTATCTATCTATCTATCTATCTATCTATCTATCTATCTATCTATCTATCTATCTATCTATCTATCTGTCTGTCTGTCTGTCTGTCTGTCTGTCTGTCTGTCTGTCTGTCTGTCTGTCTGTCTGTCTGTCTGCCTGTCTGTCTGCCTGTCTGTCTACCTATCTACCTATCTACCTATCTTTTTTTCTCTATCTATCTCTCTCTCCTCTCTTACACAGTGTGGGTTGCCCTACAGACATTTAGGGTTTGTCATGTAGATTCAAGACAAGGTCACTTACTTATAAACCTCATGATCTAAAATGTATTAAATTCATAGATTCCGAGATATTTGCTAATGCACTTCATAAACAAGTTTCATTTAATAACAATTACCTTCCCTATGAGTTAATATTGCTACTTTCATTTCACAGGATTGAATACTCAGTTCTGGTAGATTAAGGACTTGTTCAAGAGAACAAAACTAGTAAATGGAAGAAAGGAGCTATAGTCAAGATGTCAAAGTCACAGTCAATACTATAAACTTAGAAACAACAATCACCCATTTCACTTCAGAAACTGTTTGTTAAAAATCTTAGATTCTTCTTAAGATGTAATCCCTGTGTCTTTTGTATGACTTTTTTAAATATATATTGCCCAATTAGGAGCAGTTCAATTGTCTGTTTAGTTTCTAATAATATTGGAAAAAATTAGAAAAAAAGGCAAAATTGTCAGTAATTAATTTCGAGCAGGGAAAAGAGTGCTTTATGTTCAAGAAAGAGATCATCCAAACTTTCCTTGACATAGTTAAAGCCATTTACCTAGCTTAGCAAACGTGAAAGACATATAGCAAGAAAACCACAAAACACTGCTAACAGAAATAAAAGAGGACATAAGGAAATGCGAGCACATCTCCTATTATTCATGGAAATGGAAGATTTACGTTATCAAATGGAAACATTGCTTAAAACATATACAGATTTAATATATTCCCTAAACAAGTATCCATGATGTTGTGGGATATTTGGAAAAAAAATATGAACACTTCTCAAAAAAACTAGGAACCGAATTCCCATTTGAGCCAGCAATATGTGTGATCCTATGTTCATGGCAGTACTATTCACAATAGCCAAAATCTGGAAGCAATCCAAGAGTCCAGGAAGAGATGACTGGATAAAGAAATTATGATACATTTATACAAAGGAATTCTATTCAATTTTTATAAAAATTGAAACCATTCAATTTGCTTCTATATGGAGGATTGATAGGATAGTATCATCCTGGGCAAAGATATTCAGGAGGATAGACACAGAATGATCTCCTCATGACAAATGCCCAAATGTAATAGAAGCTAAGAACTAGAGAACTGATCTTCAGTAAAAGGCTTCCACAGGGAAGAAATGGGGAGTGCGGAGGGGCAGTGTAGGCTGACAAAACAAACCAAGAAAAACGTGCCTGTCATATAGGCAGTCTGGTGGGGGAGGAAGAACTGAGAACATTGGTGGAGGGAAGTGTACACCGGTGAATGGATTGGTGTTGGAACTTTATATACCTGAAGTTCTATCATGTATAACTTTTTTAAATCACAGTGCCTCAATAAAAATGCAATATACATGTAAATGTATATATATCTATGTGTGTATGTGTGTATACAGACATATATGTATATATGTGTGTATACGTATATACATATGTGTAAATATGTATACACACATACACACACACATATATATATGCATTATTACTGAATACATGCACCAAAATGAGTAGATTTACTTTTTGTAAAATTCATGTCACCTGATGAAATATCATGACTCCCTTGAGAACAAAGAAGTCGACATTTTTAGTTACTTTGTGGCAAATATGGTTAGCTTGGTAATAACTACAGTAGCCAGATTCTTTCTTTAAATTTTTATTTATTTTTATTGAATCATGTAAGATAATCACACATCTCTTCATGATTTGGTTTTAGTCATAGTGTTCTAACACTCATCCCTCCAGCAGTGCACATTTACCAATACCAATGTCCCCAGTTTCCCTCCCACCCCAACAACCTGCCTCTATGGCAGGCACTTTTTCTCTCTCTCTTTCACTCTGTCTTTCTTTCTCTCTCTCTCTCTCTCTGCTCACACAAACTCTCTCTTTCCTTTCACACATTGTGGATTGCAATACTGACATGTGTATACCTTTTCCTTCTTTCAATACTCAGTTCTAGTCTAGCATTACCATTTCAAACTATTATTTTCTAACTGCTCCCTTCTCTATCTTACTGATCCTTCATCCCCACACACTTGTAGATTCCAACCATTGACAAGTCCTCCTGGCCCAAGAGGAGCCAGATTCTAGTCCTGATACTGAAATTTGTGTTTTTAACCTCTGTACAAAACTTTAATTTTAAGGTATTTTATTTTTTATTCATCCTGTCAGTTTTCAAGATAGTTGACTGACAGTATTGGGGTTTAGTGAAGGTCCCATTTACTGCCAGGGCCAACGACCATTCCCCTGACCTACAGATACAGAAATCAGGCCACAGGCTATCTAAGTTCTTCTTTTAATGTTTCTTTTAGTTTTCTTCTCACTCCATCTTAGCCCAAAAACCTCTTTCTCTCTCAGTAGTTTCTGTACCAGGCAAGCCCATTGGGATTCTCATAGCAGGCTCTCAAGGAGGCAAGACCACCAGGATTCTCCCTGCAGACTGTACAGCAGGTCCCTCTCTTTCTTCTCTCCCTCTGCTAGCAAACTCTCTCCAACCAACTCTCTCTCAGCACTCTCTCTAACTCTCTGTACTCTTCAACACTCTCCAAAGACTCTCCCAAAGACTCTCTGTGCTTTCCAACTATCCCTGGCCAAGCCCAGTCTCTCTCCTTTTATATCTCTATGGCCTGGCTCAGAATTCTGGTCTCAACTCCATCCTTTTCCAACTGCAATCTCTTTACAGAGTACTGTCGCTTTAAGGGGCATACTGCCCTTTTAAGAGGCATTATCTAACAATCCTAATCTTCATTGGGTAACAAACAACTTGAAGCTTCACTTTTTTTTGTTTCATTTTCTCATATAGTGGTTCACAGAGTGAGAGCTCTGTGTGACTGTGAGACTGGGAAAAGTGATAGGTACATTTTTTTGAGCTGAATAATAGCACTATTAATCATATGTCTTTTGTTCTGATGACTGTTGAGGTCTAACCCTTCCCAAAGAGAAATCTCAGACCTCAACAAAGTGTGTTTAGATCTTTATTGAATGTACAATTTCTTAGTCTGCTTTTATACCTTCCTGATATATCAAAAGATTTAAAGGACTATCTCTGAAGTAATGAGATCATTAAGAAACACAGATGACTTGAAGAGCATCTATGAATGAAAGTTCATCAGGTTCTGATACATACCATCGACTCTATTCTTAATTTTAAACATTCATTAGCTGAATAGAAGTGATTTTATTATGTGCTGTACAATGTTAGTGTCTGTCTCTATATTCCATGGATTTATGCTCTAGTAAAAGACATGAGGCAGAGAATGAAACTTTTTTGATTCTGAATGTAACCCAATTTACTTATAAATTTTCTTTCTAGAATCTTTCATCCTCTTTAACTCCTCACTGAAGTTATAGGTAGTTATTATTATTATTGTTATTATTATTTATAGAGCCTTTTTATTCATTTAGAAAAAACCTACAGAGTGCCACATGCTTTATTGGATCTAAAGTTAAAAAGAGACATGGTTTCCACCTTGATAAAACTTAGATCTTACTCAATTCATTTAATAAACTGGTGCCTTAAGGCATTGAAATGCACAATATATTTTCTAGAGTTTATATTAGCATCCTGATAGTGTGTAATTTTATTAGGGTTATTCTACAAAGGTAAATCTTCTGTGATACTCAAAGCTATTCAGGAAGTGGAGGTTTTTGTGAGGTAATGTGTAGATGAAGAAAATTAGATGTTAGATTTATCAAAAAATAGTTAATAAGCAACAAAGTTAGTGTTTCAGCTCAGGGATTTGGCACAATAAATGACTGCACTTTCTCAGTACTGTGGTGATATCATTTTAGAGTTGCATCAAGATTTTACATTTTCAATTTCATTTTTCTATATTTTATGCTACCAGGTCCTTAAGTGTAATTATTGTTACAACACTGGAGAGTCTTATAAAACCATTAAACAAGTGTATTATTTTATATGTATTAAATAAAATTTTTATTGCATAAATAATACAAATGTTTCTAACAACAAATGTAACATAACAACGTAAGTAACATAACATTATGTAAAATTCTAAAATTTCGTAGTATTGCCATAAGTTCTTGCAATAGTATTTGAGAGAATTTACTGGGACTAAAAAAATATGAATTTGTGCTGCCTCAAATCTTTTGAAGAATGATGGAGAAACTATAATTTTAAAATCTAACCTCTCTTGAAATCAGAAATCAGACAGGTTCATGGAAGACTTATTCAGAGCAACAACTTGGATTTTTGTTCATGTGGAACAAATATTTTCTAATTGGAACCTGGCTTTTGATCTGGTGGGTAGCAAAAAACATTTCATAATAGTTAAATCAAGATCACTTTAAATGATCTCAATTATTGTGAAAGTACAAGTCATTTCATCAAAGCATATTTATCATGCATTAGCATATGTATGCACAGGCTATATATAACATTTTAATTGCATGCAGTTAGTTGCTGCCATCACACTAACCTTCCCATTGATTTCAATGTTATTTGTAATATTGTCGAAGGATTATATCTTCGACAATCATCGAAATCATCATCTATGCCAGCAAAGATGATATATCATTGATTATCTGGTAAGCAAGTAAATACCTACTGGCTCTATTCTTTCCCCAGAAAGTCCGCTCTTTTTTTTTTATTTTTTTGGGTCACAACTGTCAATGCTCAGGGTTACTCCTGGCTCTGCACTAGGAATTGCTCTGCACTAGGCAGTGCTCGGGGACCATATGGGATGCTGAAGATCAAACCCAGGTCAGCCACATTCAAGACAAATGCCCTACCCACTATACTATAGCTCTGGCCCGAGTAAGTCTACTCTTAGACACTTCACAGCTGTATTTATGTTTTATCCAAAGTTTACTTTTAGATTTTTACTCCTGTTAGTCCTAAGTTGCAGTTACTATGCTTGGCCTGTAGTTTTTCCCTTATAAAAATGTAGTCAACACCTAGCAACTTTGTGTTATCTCCTATGAAGAGTTGCAATTAATTGCTTTCATTCATTTAGGGCTTATTATGTGCCAAGTAGAATACTTGGAAATGCAAATAATTATGAAAATTAACAATTGATGTAAATATTGTTACATAAAATAAAATTAGTCATGTAATTTATATACTAATCTGGTAATGAATATATGTATTTTATAGATAAAAAGCAGAGACTAAAGAGATTAAGGTGACCAATATCACTTCACAACTATTACAAATAGCACAATATTATTCTCAAGAATCTCACAAATTAAATTTAAAACATTATATGATTAGGAACCAAGTGACTGTGGTCTGTAACAATACTAATAGAAAGTATCCCCATGAATTTATCTTTATTCATCAATGCATTTTTATTTAAAAACATAGAACAAATAATACCTACATTTGTTTAAAACTGTTAAACAAGCCCTTGGTAGTTCAAATATCCCAAGACAAAAGACAGAGTGTTTACTGACTTTAAACTATACCATGATGTTGTTATAGACAAAATAACCTGGTACTGAAAAAGGTAAGAGATAAGACTCCACATGAGTGCACAGAAAAGTATTAGCCTATATTATGTAAACTGAAAAAAAGAGAAAAATCACCCTTTCAATAAATAGTCTAGTAAAATTGATTATTCACATGAAAAAGACTAAAATTGGACAACTTTCTCCCCTAGTAAGCATAAAATGGATTTAAAACTAAGAGTTAAACCTGAAACTATAAAATACTTTGAAAAAAAATAGGCAAAATATTCTACGGTTTTTTGGTTTCATTGACAAGGGAAAAAATCAGATATAAATAAATGTGATTACATCAATCTAGGAAAAGCAAGGGAAGTGACTCAGTGGCAGAGTGCACACCAGAATACCCTAAGTTCTATCTCCAGCATCATGAAAGAAAGACAGAGAGAGGAAGGAAAGAAAGAGGAAGAAATGAAGGTAAGAAAGAAGGGAGGAGAGAAGGAACAAAGGAAGGAAGCAACAAATGAAGGAAGAAGAAAGAACGAACAAACTACCACAAATTAAAAAAAAAGAAGTTGGGCAAGATGGCAGAGGCACAGCAGCAAGCAAGGAGCTGGCAGAGGGAGGGCATCTCTCCTAGCCCTCAGCACCCATGGGGTCAGAAATTCTCTTGCGACTGAAACTCACCAAGGAAATATTGGCCCTGAAGGAAGAAATGGAAGAAAGAGAGCTAGTGGATATATACAGGGCTCTTCATGCCAAAGAAGCTGAATACACATTTTTCTCTAGTGCACATGGAACATACTCCAATATAGACCACATGCTGAGCCACAAAGCATACCTCAATAAAATTAAAAAGATAGAAATTGTGTCAGCTATCTTTTCAGACCATGATGCACTGAAAATGGAAGTTAACCATACACAGAAACAGGGAGTCAAACCAAACACCTGGAAACTGAACAGCTCACTCCTGAACAACAAATGGGTAATAGAAGAAATCAAACAGGAAATCCAAAGATTTCTGGAAACAAATGAAAATGAAGACACCAATTATAAGAACTTGTGGGACACGGCAAAAGCCGTGTTAAGAGGGAAGTTTATAGCTCTGCAAGCATTCATCAGGAAACAAGAAAGGGCCCACATAAATAACCTGACTACACAGCTGAAGACATTAGAGAAAGACCAGCAAGAGGAGCCCAACCCAGGCAGAAAAAGGAAATAATAAAACTTAGAGAGGAAATCAATGAGTTGGAAACCAAAAAAAAAACAATCCAAAAGAGTAATGAAACCAAGATCTGGTTTTTTAAAAAATAAACAAGATTGACAAACCATTGGCAAGACTTGTAAGGACAGGGAAAGAGAAAACCCAAATAAACAGAATCAGAAATAAAAAGGGTGACATCACAACAGAAACCACAGAAATCCAAAAGATCATCAGAGATTACTTTGAGAGCCTGTATGCCATGAAACATGAGAATCTAGAAGAAATGGATAAATTCCTGAAGTCCTATAACCTCCCACGGCTGAAACAAGAAGACCTCCAATACCTGAATAAGCCTATCACCATCGAGGAAATAAAAACAGTAATTAAAAGACTGACCATCACTAACAAAGCAACTAGAAGAAAAAGATAAACATATGGGACTACATGAAACTAAAAAGCTTCTGCACCTCAAAAGAAATAGTGACTAAGATACAAAAAGCAGTCCACAGAATGGAAAAGAATATTCACCCAATACCCATCTGATAAGGGGTTAATATCCAGGATATATCAGGCACTGGTAGAACTTTACAACAAGAAAACAAAACAACCCCATCAAAAAATGGGGAGAAGAAATGAACAGAAACTTCAGCAAGGAAGAAATTCGAATGGCCAAAAAACATATGAAAAAATGCTCATCATCACTAATCATCAGAGAGATGCAAATCAAAACAACAATGAGATACCACTTTACACCACAGAGACTGGCACATATTCAAAAGAACAAGAACAACAAGTGCTGGCGTGGGTGTGGGGAAAAGGGACACTCATCCATTGTTGGTGGGAATGCCGGATGGTACAGCCTTTCTGGAAAACAATATGGACTTTCCTCCAAAGACTAGAAATTGTACTCCCATTTGACCCAGCCATACCACTCCTGGGAATCTACTCTAGGAAACCAAAAATACGCAGCGGAAACACCATCCCTACTTTTATGTTCATAGCAGCATTATTCACAATAGCCAGAATCTGGAAGCAACCAGAGTGCCCGAAAATCGATGACTGGATAAAAAAGCTTTGGTACATCTACACAATGGAATACTATGCAGCGGTTAGGAAAAATCAAGTTATAAAATTTGCCTACAAATGGATGGACATGGAGAAGATTATGTTGAGCTGAAATTAGCCAGAAGGAGAGAGAGCAGATACAGAATGACTGCATTTATCTGCATAACATAAATATATAGGTACATATTATGATACCAAAATACAAGGTCAAGTGAAACATATATCAGGAGGTCCTGTCAAAGGTGGAAATTATCACAAACGTGTGGGATTCAGAGGCTAGGTAAGACAGAAATGGAACAGTGTGCTAACAATTGTTGAGGGCACTAATGTCAACCTAGAACTGAGCATTAAATAGAGGCAAAAAGATACACATGACAACCCTTTAATGTATGTTCTGTAATCCATAGTCTGGAGGGGAAGGAAAAGAGAAAGAAGGAGAAATGGAAAGAAATGAAGAACCTGCCATGGAGCAGGGCTGGGGGAAGGGGGAGGGAACCGGGGACATTGGTGGTGGGAGATGGGCACTGGTGGCGGGATGGGTGCTGCAACACTGTCTGACCAAAACCCAAATATGAACTTTTTAATTGTATATCTTTTGTAATTTTAAAAATAAAAAAATTTTAAAAAAAAAGACTGCCCAAACACAAAAGCCCAGGTCCAGACAGATTCACAAGTGAACTCTACCAAACCTTTAAGGAGGACCTACTGCCTGTCCTTTTCAAGCTCTTCCAGGAAATAGAAGAAACAGAAACACTCCCAAACAGCTTCTACGAGGCACATATCACCCTGATACCCAAAGCAGGGGAGAGACAACACAAAGAAAGAAAACTACAGACCAATATCCCCAATGAACACAGATGCTAAGATCTTCAACAAAATACTAGCAAACAGAATCCAAAGAATCATCAAGAAGATTATACATCATGACCAAGTAGGATTCATCCTGGGAATGCAAGGATGGTTCGACATTCGCAAGTCAATCAACATAATACATCATATCAATAAAAGAAAAAATAAAAACCATATAATCTTTTCAATAGACGCAGAAAAAGCATTTGACAAGATCCAGCACCCTTTCATGATTAAAACCCTCCAGAAAATGGGAATTGAAGGGATTTTCCTCAAGATAGTTACAGCCATCTACCAAAAGCCCACAGCAAGCATCATTCTAAATGGGGAAAAGTTGAAAGCCTTCCCCCCTGAGATCAGGGACAAGTCAAGGTTGCCCACTCTCACCTCTTCTATTCAATATAGTACTGGAAGTACTTGCCATAGCAATCAGAGAAAGAAAAGGACATCAAGGGCATCCAGATAGGCAAGGAAGAAGTCAAGCTATCATTATTTGCAGATGACATGATATTATACCTAGAGAACCCTAAACTCTCTACCAAAAACTCCTAGAAACAATAGACGCATATAGTAGAGTGGCAGGATACAAAATCAACACCCAAAAGTCAGTGGCTTTCCTATATACAAATAACGAAAGAGAAGAAAGGGATATTAAGGAAACTATTCCATTCACAATTGTGCCACAGAAAATCAAATACCTAGGAATCAACTTACCCAAGTATGTAAAGGACCTGTACAAAGAAAACTACAAGACACTGCTCCAAGAGATAAAAGAGGACACAAGGAAATGGGAACACATTCCCTGTTCATGGATGGGGAGAGTCAACATTGTCAAAATGGTAATACTCCCTAGAGCGCTGTACAGATTCAATGCAGTCCCTATGAGGATACCGATGACATTCTTCAAAGAAATTGACCAAACGCTCCTGAAATTTGTATGGAACAATAAACCCCCCAAGGATAGCTAAAGCAATCCTCGGAAAAAGAAGATGGGAGGCATCACCTTTCCCAACTCAAACTGTACTACAAGGCAGTAGTAATTAAAATAGCATGGTATTGGAATAAAAACAGACCTGTGGACCTATGGAATAGAATTGAGTATCCTGACACCAACCTCAAACACATGATCATTTAATCTTTGATAAAGCTGCAATGAGTCTAAAATCGAGTAAGGACAGCCTCTTCAACAAGTGGTGTTGGGAAAATTGGGCAGCGACATGTAAAAAAATGAATTTGGACCTGTGTCTAACACCATGCACAAAAATCAGATCAAAATGGATTAAAGATCTCAATATCAGACTTGAATCCATAAAGTACATTGAAGAAAATATAGGAAAAACCCTCCACGACATTGAGGTTAAAGGCATCTTCAAAGGTGAAACATCACTAACAAAGCAACTAGAAGAAAAGATAAACATATGGGACTACATGAAACTAAAAAGCTTCTGCACCTCAAAAGAAACAGTGACTAAGATACAAAAGCAGTCCACAGAATGGGAAAGAATATTCACCCAATACCCATCTGATAAGGGGTTAAGATCCAGGGTATATCAGGCACTGGTAGAACTTTACAAGAAGAAAACAAACACCCCCCATCAAAAAAATGGGGAGAAGAAATGAACAGAAACTTCAGCAAGGAAGAAATTCGAATGGCCAAAAAACATATGAAAAAATGCTCATCATCACTAATCATCAGAGAGATGCAAATCAAAACAACAATGAGATACCACTTTACACCACAGAGACTGGCACATATTCAAAAGAACAAGAACAACAAGTGCTGGCGTGGGGGTGGGGGAAAAGGGGACACTCATCCATTGTTGGTGGGAATGCCGGATGGTACAGCCTTTCTGGAAAACAATATGGACTTTCCTCCAAAGACTAGAAATTGAACTCCCATTTGACCCAGCCATACCACTCCTGGGAATCTACTCTAGGAAACCAAAAATACGCAGCGGAAACACCATCCCTACTTTTATGTTCATAGCAGCATTATTTACAATAGCCAGAATCTGGAAGCAACCAGAGTACCCGAAAATCGATGACTGGATAAAGAAGCTTTGGTACATCTACACAATGGAATACTATGCAGCTGTTAGGAAAAATGAAGTCATAAAATTTGCCTATAAATGGATGGACATGGAGAAGATTATGTTGAGTGAAATTAGCCAGAAGGAGAGAGACAGATACAGAATGATTGCATTTATTTGCATGGCATAAATATATATATACATATTATGATACCAATATCCAAGGTCAAGTGAAACATATATCAGGAGGTCCTGTCAAAGGTGGAAATTATCACAAACGTGTGGGAGTCAGAGATTAGGGTAAAACAGAAAATGGAACAGTGTGCTAATAATTGTTGAGGGTACTAATGCCAACCTAGAACTGAGCATTAAATAGAGGCAAAAGGATACACATGCCAACCTCTTAATGTATGTTCTGTAATCCATAGTCTGGAAGGGAACGAAAAGAGAAAGAGAGAGAAAGGGAAAGAAATAAAGAACCTGCCATGGAGGGGGCTGGGGAAGGGGAGGGAACAGGGGACGTTGGTGGTGGGAGATGGGCACTGGTGGAGGGACAGGTGCTAGGAACACTGTATGACCAAAACCCAAATATGAACTTTTAATTGTATATCTTTTTTATTTGTATATCTCACGGTGGTATAATAAAATACTTAAAAAAAAATAGAAATTCTCTTGCGTGGATTGAACAGGGAGGCATGGATATTCTGGCACAGGGAGAGCATTAAATGAAACTGCCCAGTCTCCAGGAACAGAAAGCTGTCCCAGAGAGTAACACATGAGGATGAGAGCAACAGGACTCCAGCTGACAAAGCCCCCAGTGATTCTCAGTGCTATGCATAATAATAGAGCTGGGTTGTTTTGTGTTTGTTTGGGTCACACCCTGCTATGCTCCAGTTTTACTCCTGGCTCTGAACTCAGGATTACTCCTGGCAGTTCACAGGGGACCATATGAAATGCCAGAGATCTAACCCTGGTCAGCCACATGCAATGCAAATCCCTGACCTGTTATACTCATTGCTCTTGCCCCATGATAGAGTTTTACTGTGTCTCAATAGGGTTTTTCAGGTCCAATTTGACATGACTGTGGAGTGCAGATGTTGTGGTCCTTGAAGCTGAGGAGATGTTCCATGTTCCCACTGTGGGGCCCTGGCAATTTCAGCCTCTATTTACTGCCCAGACCAGTCCAGGCCACGTGCAGTATACTATGGAGGAAACCTGAACACCAACTGTCTGAATACCCAGGATGGGGTGTTTGCCCTCTGGCCAGGGTCTGCTGGATTGGTGGCTCCAGCCCACCCACAGTGCACAAGTTGCTAAAGGCAGCAGCCCCGACTCTAGTCCTAGTCCCCTGCCAGTGTGACAAGCAGTCATCACTACTGAGATTCAGGGTGTGTGATGTCACCAACAGATCCACCTAGATCTAGTTGCTGGGCAAGTGTACCAGCAACTTGAGGGTGTTCTCAGACTTCATAATTCCTCAAAATTGCTGCTGTGCCTCTAGACAGACTCCAATAATTTAGGACCAAGTTTCCTGAAAAATTAAACTGCCCAAAGTTTGTATGTGGGAGTCATGTCCACAAACTGCCTCAAGCTCAGCCATACTAGCACACTTATTGGCTATGCTTCAGAAATCCATAAATAAACCTTGAAGAAGATCAGAAGTAACAGCTAAAAAGCTTATTCATGAGTCATAATCCAGAGATTGGAGGTGGGGCTACCCCTTCCCCTCTCTATGTCATCTCAGAGGTCCGGTGGCCCCGCCTAAGAACTGCCCCATGGTGACTGGCCATGGCATGCAGAGACTCAGACACAATGGGTAGAGCTGGCATCTGGTTCTCCCCTAGCTCAGCTGATCATGAGGCTCCCAGGAGGAAAGATGAATTTTGGGAGTTGGACCATCACCTCTGTGGGGCCTTGAAGCAGCCAGAAGAGATTCGCCCATCACAATAGCCACAATTTTTGCTGTCCAGATGCCTTAGCACATCAGAGCCCGCCCAGGAGAGATGCTGATCTTAAGACCATATTAACAGAGTAGTCGAGTTCAAGCCCAGGTAGGCGGCTCCCAGAGGCGGAAGTCACCAGGCATTTGTCAGATGGAGCTGGGGCTACCGCTACCCCTCTCTATCTTGTCTCGGAGGCCCAGTGACCCTGCCCAAGAACTGCCTTGGGGCAATGGCCATGGCATGCAGAGACTCAGACACAAAGAGGAGAGCTGGCATCTGGCTCTCCCTAGCTCAGATGACCATGAGGCTCCCCAGGTCGCATGGCCTCTTGCTGCCACGCGGTCCATCAAATTAGTGGAACCAATCATGTCCTAGAATGTACTACATTCCACAATGTGTGGAAAGGGAAGCAAGAGGGAGAGATAGAGAGAAAGAGAGAGAAAGGAGATACAGAGCTCACCATGGAGGCAGGCTGTGGGGGAGGGGGAGGGAGGTGGGGACATTGGAGATGGGAGATGGGCACGGGGTGGAGGGATGGGTGTTGGAACACTGTAGAACCAAACCTCAAACATGAGCATCTTGAAATTGTATATCTAAAGATGGTGTAATAAAATAATCAAAACTTAAAAAAAATAAATCTCAGGGAGAGATCAACATTCAGAGATGCTCCCAGATCCTGCCCAGGGCTAAATCATCCTGGGTACCCATGAGGGGACGAGTGAGTCCCTCACACCTGCCCAAAAGACCCCTGAGAGTCAAAAACCTCCACAATTCACAATTGCAGCTATTTTCTGAGCCAGACTCTCTACTGCTAGCTATGAGACACAACCAAAAAGCAATCTGTTGAAAAAAAATTAGGCATGTGGGATTTGTGACTGAAATTTCTAGGCTTGCCTTGAGTTAAGGATAGACTACCTCCTCCATTTCTCTCCATATTTCCGGAAGTTGTGGTACTCATGCACTCAGCCCAAAAGCAGTTAAAAATTCAACTCCAGCTGTATCGGGAAGACTGTATCACTGTCTTCTCGTTGTTCATCGATTTGCTAGAGTGGGCACCAGGACATCTCCATATGTCCTGTCACAAGCAAGTGTAGCCCAAGGGCATCTGCTTGCTCCAGGGACAGGAAGAGCTTCAAACCATATTTCAGGTCATGGAATTGAGGTCCATAATGGTTACTAGTTTTTGGTATAACAAATAAATAAAACACGGGTAGCTTGCCAGGCTCTGCAGTGTATGTGGTATACTCTCAGTAGAAGGCTCTCATCTCAAGCATTTACTGATGAAACTTAAAGGGAAAGATCAGGTTTTCTAGGGTGAAGTTCTGAGTAACCATGGAGTCTGGATGCTGAGAATGACTGACCTCATGATCTATGGTTGCTCTGATTTCTTGCTAGGCTTACTGGGATGATTGGTATCAGTTAGAACCTGCCTAGAATTGTATACAGTGTATAAATGTGAAAGATCTTGGGAAGGACTTGATCCTATCTAAGAATGTAAGAATGTCAGTACTATTAGTACTATCTAAGAATTTGCTATGTAGTAGACAGTTATTTTTAAATGCCATTTTAGGGGCTGGAGAGATAGCATAGTTATAAGGGTGCTTGCCTGGCATGTGGAAGGCCAGGGTTCAGTCCCTAGCACCCTTTATGGTCCCTTGAGCTCTGCAAGGAGTGATCCCTGAGAACATAGACAGGAGAAATACCTGAACATGACAGTTGTGTCAAAAGAATGAAAAAACAAAATAACCATTTTTTTAATTTCAAAACAATAGTCTGGAGGGGGTAGATGGGCTGGATCACCAGCTGTATCACCAGCTGTATCACCTCATTAAAAATTTTGGACTTTCTAGAGCATGAGGCCAAAACAACATTGATAATCCAGGAGTAGCACACTATATTGGATGGTGTGGTATTACTCTTCATTCGCTGTCCTATTTGCTAGCTCTGGGTTTTGTATTGTAAATTAGGGGTTGCTTCTCTCTTTCCTGTCAGTCCTTTACATATTCTATGCTAGTACAAAGGATTTTTTTTTTGTATAGACACAGGAAGACAGTTAAGTAAATGCATTTATGAGTTAATTACCTGTGAATTAGTTACTACCGGGCATTCATCATATTTTCTAATTAAAGGCCTCAGTTACCCTTAGAATGATTCTAATTCCTTATACCCCCCAAGGAGGGACCTACCATGGGACTTGATGGATCCAGGAAAAGAAGTTGAAATTACCCTGGCCTTGGCAGGGGATATGCCAAGTGTCCAGCACGATGTTTGAGAGCAAAGCCATGGATCCAGCTCTGTTCTGACCCAAAGATAGCACTGGATTGATAGGACCATGAGGCGATTGGAAATGATCAATCTAAGAAGGTGAATGAAGTCTAGGCTATATGGCATGATCTCCCCAGAAAATGTCACCCTATATTAATCCCAGGTATAGATGTCTGTCTCTTACTTGTTTTAATACAAAAGTGACTGGAAATATTATTGAAATGATTCTTTACCAACCAAGGATGAGAGAAAACAATGCAACAATGAGCTCAGGATTCCACCCCTGTAGCCCTAGGATCTGAGGTGTGGCCTCCTGGTGGTTTAGCCCTGGTAAGAGGGAATCTTTTTCTCACCTCATTGTTTCAGGATTACTTTTTCGATCTCTGCCCCCAGCATTTTGTAAAGTATATATCTCTGGCAGATTTAATTTTGTTGGTGGCACATGTGTGGAGTTAGTTGGAGTGAGAAGTGAGTGAAGAAAAAATTAAAGCCTTAGATTTCTAGGACTGATGGTTGTGCTTTGGGTCAATCACATGTGTGTGTGAGGGGGGTTTAGCCCTGAATGCGCCAGGGAAACCACCAGAACATAATATCTGTTGGGGACCTGCCAAGTGCCAAAAGGATGGGACATAATGTAGAAGGCATCCAATCTTTATTAATAAAATATCAACCCAGAAGCCTTAACCTTTAACATTTTTGTAATCTCTTATACAGGGGCTTAATAGCTTCGTGGTGAGACGCAAAATCTTCACAAACTTTCCTGTGAGGAACCATTTTTAATCATAAGAAACAATATAAAATAAATTATTGAGGATCTACTATGGGAAAAGGTTTAAGGGATGGTAGGAGAATTGGATATGACAATGGTGGAAAGGTGCAGAAGTGAGCGATTGGTGATGGTATATAAATGTTTAGCAAATTGCCATGAACTACCTTGTAAACCACAGTGTTTCTATAAGATGTAACCTGAAAAATGGCTGCAATTAGAAGAGAGTGAGAGATAAACTCAACTGGTAGAAAATACTTGCATACCACTATTCTTCCAAAGGGCTAGTATGAAGATATGTGGAAAACTTCCAGCTCAATGAAAATGAACATCAAGCATATCAATTTTTAAAAAATTGGAAGAATTGAAGTTACTTCTCTAAAGAAAACAATACAAATTACCTGATGCACACAAAAAAAAGAAATTATCACAGAATATTAGAAAAGACAATCATGTCAGAATGATAGTACAGTAGGTAGGATGATTACCTTACATGCACCAACCTGGCTTCAAACCTGGCATCCCACATGGTCCCCTGAGCACTACTAGGAGTAATATCTGAGTGCAGATCCTGGAGTAAACACTGAACATCTTAGGGTGTGTGACTCCCCACCCCTAACCCCCCCAAAGAGCCAAATATCACCTTCAATCACTGAGCATTGTATATATTCAAAAACTAGGAGCAGGGGCTGAGATGTAGTACAGTGGGTAGTGTGTTTGCCTTGAATGTGGCTGACCTGGTCTAGAAACCTGGGCCATGAACATGTCAGGAGTGATTGCTGAGCACAGAACCAGGTGTCAGTCTTGAGCATAACTGATGTAAGTTTCTCTCTCACACACACACCAAAATACAAAGAACAACCCAAAAAAAATTAGAAACAGCACTGCTGAGAGGACACTGTTAAAAATAAATTTTGTTAATTGTTGGTGCAAATAAAAAAACGAAAACTTGTTCAAGCTCTTTGAAAAAATAGTATATATATATATATATTTATATATGTGTATATATGTGTAATTTTAAAATATCATGAAGTATTGAATGATTTGTACCCACCCAGATCTAACGCAGGAACTATTCACTATTCCCTGAAGATTCTTCCCCTCCCTGCATCTCTCATACCCCCAATAGGTGGTCAGACAGATCAGTGGCAGGAGTGATGAATGAGTTCACCCCTACCCAACTCTACCTAATCTTCTCATGAGATATCTGCCCTTGGAGTCTGGTGATACTCACTGGAAAGCTAGGCTGGCAGTAGGAATACTGATTTTGTGCATTTTGCCACCTCTGGGTTATATTGGAGTCACGTGGCACTATAAAAAAATTAAGAGATGTGTCTGGAGGTATGAGAGGCCAGAACCTCATCATGAAGATAGCACAGACAGATCATGGAGGTCTCCATCTTGATCCCTGAGTCTGAGATACCTTGTCTACCAAGCCAATAAAATGACCTAGATATCATTTTTGCTAGAGTCCATCAGAAGATGACACAACACCTTGAACAAGAAAAGCAAAAGGGGCCAGAACGATAGTCCAGCGGGTAGAGTGCTTGCCTTTGCACGTGGCCAGCCTATGCCGCCCGGGTTCGATCCCCGCATCCCATATGGTCCCCCAAGCACCACCAGGAGTAATTTCTGAGTGCAAAGCCAGGAGAAATCCCTGAGCATTGCTGGGTGAGACCCAAAGAAGCAAAAAAAAAAAAAAAGATTTCAACACTCAATAGATAGCAACAAAAGTCAAGAAAAATCCTAAACTATTTCTAGATATTTTATTTGGGTTGGTAGAACACATGGCCTGAGCTTAAGGTCCAATCTGGGCTCTATGGTTAGGGATCTTGAATGTCAGTGTATAGGAGACTATGTTCAGTGCCAAGATTAGAACTATTTCTTCACTTTCCTATAAGATAACTGTCTTAACCACTGTATTATCTCTCCAGACTTACTTCATCTTATTCTTTTGGTATTTTAAACCTGCCTGAACACTTAAAAATAGCAGTTTAGATAATTTTTTCTCATTACCTGGGAGGAAGGTAAACATCAGAACAGAGAACCAATAAACTCATGAGACTGATGGAAGACAAAATAATTCATTCAATAGAAATGAAGGAAATAAATACAATTTAAAGTGTCAACAAGGGCCGGAGCAATAATACAGCAGGTAGGGCATTTGCCTTTACACAACCAACCTAGGTTCTATCCCCAGCATCAAATATGGTCCCCAAGTACCGCCAGGAGTAATTCCTGAGTGTAGAGCCAGGAACCCCTGAACATCACCAGGTGTGACCCAAAAGAAAGAAGTCTCAACCGCATAACGATGATCAAAAAAAATTGAGTATATGATCTTGCAGGCAGACATGACATAAAGAAGAAAAAATAATAGAAAAGAGATTGAGAAAATGGGGAGGGGTTGGCATATACTGGTGACAATACCGAAGGAATAATGTCACACCATAGGAGTTCCAAAGAGGAGAGGGTAAAGAGTTAGAATGTCTGGTTGGAAAAATAAGAGTTGACAAAATCCCCAATTCAAAGGAGACTAGGACACTGATCCAGGACTCCCAAAAGATACCAATAAAAGCAAATCCAGAAAGAAAACACCAAGACACATTGTAATCAAAATTATAAGAATAAAAGCAAAGATAGACTCCCTTAACCAGCAAAAAGAGAAGAAAAATCCCCAAAACAAGGAAAAAAAAGATGAAAGACATATATTTTTAGCAAATAAAATTCTCTAACAGGACGAGAATGGAATGATATTAAATTAAAAATCCAAGTAAGAATCTTTTCACTGGAAGCTTATCACTCAGATTTAAAAGAATAATAAAATCATTCTCAAAAGAAACATCTAAGGGCTCAACTTCTGACTTCTTTTCTCCATTTCTCTCTTTACTTTTACTTGGTATTCTTTTGCTTTGATCTAAAGCCAATGCTTTCCAACCTTTACTACCTACATTCCCTCAACATGTCATTCTATATACCATAGATTAGTGAGAACAACTATTTGACCTTGTCATTCTGATTTAATTTTAACATCAGATCCTCCAATTCCAAACATGTTGCATAAATTGCACAATTTCATGATTCCTTGTGACTGAGTAGTTTTTCAACATCATGTTGAAAGGCAGAAAAACTGAAAATCTCCTTTCTAAGATTTTAATCAAGACAAAGAGATCCACTCTCTCTAATATTGAATATTATCTTTGAAGTGCTTGCCACACACAACTAGTTAAGAAATAAATCAAAGGCATCCAAGTTGGAAAGCACAAATTAAATCATTGCATATACCTTCAATAAAAATAAACAGAGATTCTTAGGACACTTGATCACTTGATCATTTGACTTCCGTAGATCATCGATTACTTGAAATGGGCACCAGTAACATCTCCATATATCCTGTCACATGCGAGATAGCTGAAGGGCATCTGCCTGCTCCAGGAACATAAAGAGCCTCAGACCATTTCATCAGGTCATGGGAATGAGGTCTAGAATTGTTACTGGTATTTGGCGTGGTCGCTCATGACACGGGTAGCTTGCCAGGCTCTGCTGTGGGGTGGGATAATCTTGTAGTCACCTCAATTAAAGGTAAATCTATTATATATTAGGATACAATGCGCAAAAAGTTTGCATTTATATACTCAAATAATGAAATAGAAGAGAAATAAATGGATAGGTCACCCTTTTCAAAGTAGTGTCCTAAAATATCAAATTCTTGTAAACAACAGAAGGTGTAATAGGTTTATATATAGGAATTTATGTCATCATTAAAAGAAATAAAGAACACCAATAGTAGAAAAGTATGCTCTGGTCATGGACTGATAGAATTAACATTGTCAAAATTATCATCTTATTATGAAGGGTTAATCCGACTCCCATCAAAATTTAATGATATTGTTCCAAGAACATGGAACAAAGAGCATAAAAACTTTTATAGAATCATTAATTTCCCAGAAGAAGTCCAAAGCTATTCTGAGAAAAATAAATATTTAAAGTATTGTGTTTGCTAACTTCAAATTATATTTTGGAGTTATAGAAATCAAAACATGGCTGGAAAAAATATAGAATCTCAAACTAAAAGAATTAGAATCAAAGTCCTGAGATAAAACCTCTGATTTGTGGAGGGTGATCTATGACAAGGGAATTGTACCATAAAGGGAGTAGGGAAAGTCAACAAATGCTGTTGGACAAACTAGCATTTGGTCACATACAAAAATGCGTTTGTATCTATCACCAACACAAAAAATGAATCCAAAGGATTAAAAACCTTCGAATTAGACTATAAATTAAATACAAGGGAGAACAAAGACAACAAAAAAATAAAAGTAAACAAATGGGATTAAACCACACAAAAATGTTTTTTCATGGCAAATAAAAACATAGGCTTAAATAAAAAGGCACCTACTGAATGGAAAAATATTAAAAAATATATTTGTACAGCACACACAGATAAAGGCTAATATATAAGATATATAAAATATTCAAAGAGTTCAACAAGGCAATAACCTCTCTTAAAAAAAATAAGGAAAGACGATAAATAAAACTTCAAAGAAGGAAAATAAATGTCCAGTATACATAAGAAAAACTGTCTGATATATATCTGATATATACTTGATGTATCTGATGTATATCAGAAAAAGACTGGAAACAACCAGTATTGGGGGGATATGTTGAAAAAAAAGTATTGCCCTAATTGGGAAATGCCCTATGACTTAATATCTATAGAAAATACTATGTCCATTTTTCAAAAAATGAAAAAGGGCTTCCCCATATTCCAGTGATTCCACTGCTTGGCATCTATAACAGTATCTCATACACATAAATTAAAAGTTTGTGGATGGCTATGTTCTTTCAGAGCTAATGAAAATAGCCAAATATGTAAATTACCAAATGTGCAAGAGATAAGAAGATGTGATATTTATATACTCAATGAAATATTATAGTTATGAAAAATATAAAAATGTTGGAACTTTTTTTGGCCACTGGGATGGAAAGGCATCATATTAAACGAGTAAGTCAAAGGAGAAGGAAAAATACCAGGTAATCTTATTCATCTATGGTATATAGAGAAACAAAACAGGTATAGACAATATTGAATGAGGCTAAAACATTGGCTTTTTGATTGCTAAACTAAGATTACAAAGCAACTGGAAGAGGTAGGGTGGGTGGTACATAATAATAGTGTTGACTGAGGGTCAATTTGATCTGAGCAAAACTGCAGTACCTGTGCATCAACACCATGACAAGTGACACAGTAGTAACCATATTACCTAAAACAAGTCAAAAATTTACCTACCATGTTATTGCTCTGAGGAACCTATTCGATAGAAAATGCTACTTTTTTAAATGATTCATATCTATATTCACTGAAAATATTTATAATAGTCACTGTCTGGAAGCAACCCAAGTGCCTATTGACAGAGGAAGATATAAAAAAAAATTGTATATACATTCAAGGGAATGCTACTAAGGGATAAGAAAGATGAAATCTTTCTTTCTTGCTGTGGCATGGATGGAACTGAGGATATATCATGCTAAGTGAAGTTAGGGCTCAAGGAAAACACTACTACATGATCTAACTCATGTGATCTGTAAGAAACTGCTAGGTATATACAATGTACATTGAAAACAAAACTTTGATTCAGACAACAAACGAAGTTTGCCAAAGGAAGGAAGGGTTCAGTGGAGGGATGTTGACACTTTGGTGGTGTGCATGGTGGGGGAGCACTTTGCCCCAAAAAACATACAAATATTTACACTCATAAACTAATGTTACCCCTCAAAATTAATTACAAAAATATATGGAAGTTCAAATGAGAGAATATTTTCATCTTAATTTCGGATACCCTTTTGGAGGTGGCTAATTGTAGTAATAAAAAGTTTTAAATATTTATTCATATAAACATTATACACTTAAATCAAGAGAAGATGCTAGCCAAGTCACTACAATTAATGGATATATTAGTCTCCTGTGGCTAAAAAACTCTGGGGTGCCCTCAGAATGGAGTTGACTGAGTCCCTGTCTTGCCAAAAAACGCCAGCAACCACACCCAACAACCCACCACAGCTGCTACATACCAGTGACCCAATTTACTCATCATGAAGAATCTCTGCAGAGACACCAAACCACGAAAATTCCAGGAAGGCAACGTTTTAGGATGATAAGTCTGTGATCTCTTGGTGTAGGGGGAGGTGTCATCTTCCCACCTACCTCTCCCGTACTTTTGGGGAAGCTCCTATGGCTACATTCATTTTTCACAACTTGGGCCTTGAGAACTCAAAGCCAAAGTCTAGGGAGAACCTGAAATTCTGGATTATGCAGCTGCATATGCGGCCGAAAACACCTCCAACTTCCACAATCCTGAATTCCACACAAATTAGATGACTAAACTCACAAGTAAACAAGTAGAAGACTCAACTGAGGAACAAAAATGTAGTTAAATGTCAGAGGGAAAAAAAATTCACAAAATTCACATTAATTTTTTGAGGTAACTATTAGTTTTGAGTGTAAATATTTGTATGTTTTGGGGGCAAAGTGCATCTGTAGGCTGGGTGCTCAGATATATGGACTAATTGTCAGCTAAGTTTCTCAGGGCCCCTTTCAGAAATATGAAAATTAAGGATCTGGAGAGAGTATTCAAAGGGTTAGAAAGCAAGTCTTGAATGCCATAGCAACAAATTCTATCCCCAACACCACATGACTCTCTCTAAGTTCCAACGGTGTATATCCTAGGTGACCCACATAGCCCACCCAAGACTTACAAAGAGAGATTTGGGGAGAATGTGAAAGAGAATTTTTAATAAGGAAAAAGTATCAGAGGGGTAGAAAGTGAGATTTGGAAATGAAAAAGATGGAAAATAGGACCAGGAAGTAGATATAGGAGTTAATCTAGAAAGAGGAAAAGTATGTCTTGTGCCCAAAGTGCTTTCTGGGAGACAGATAAAAATAATGACCTAAAGCTTTTCAAGCATAGTTAGTAGGCACGGTAATTTGCTCAAAATGGAATGAGACAACAGCAACTGTGCTAATATGAAATTATCCAGAGGATTAATTAAGGAAATAAAGTAATTCTGAGTGTTAATTAGAGAAGCTGTCTTAGTCAATCAAGGACTAACATGCAGAAGGTGAAGATTTACTCAGTGTGTGACCCCTACAGTCATTTTCTAGGCCAATGAGGTAATCAATAAGTGCAGTCTG
>JAJIBD010013643.1:0-26518 GCA_021461705.1 Cryptotis parvus | reverse complement strand
GAGTCTGGGGGCTGATGTAGGGAGTCTGGGGGCTGATGTAGGAGTCTGGGGCTGATGTAGGGAGTCTGGGGGCTGATGTAGGGAGTCTGGGGCTGATGTAGGGAGTCTGGGGGCTGATGTAGGAGTCTGGGGGCTGATGAGGAGTCTGGGGGCTGATGTAGGGAGTCTGGGGCTGATGTAGGAGTCTGGGGCTGATGTAGGAGTCTGGGGCTGATGTAGGGAGTCTGGGGGCTGATGTAGGAGTCTGGGGGCTGATGTAGGAGTCTGGGGGCTGATGTAGGAGTCTGGGGCTGATGTAGGAGTCTGGGGGCTGATGTAGGAGTCTGGGGCTGATGTAGGAGTCTGGGGCTGATGTAGGGAGTCTGGGACTGATGTAGGAGTCTGGGGCTGATGTAGGAGTCTGGGGCTGATGTAGGGAGTCTGGGGGCTGATGTAGGGAGTCTGGGGCTGATGTAGGGAGTCAGGGGCTGATGTAGGGAGTCTGGGGCTGATGTAGGAGTCTGGGGCTGATGTAGGAGTCTGGGGGCTGATGTAGGGAGTCTGGGGCTGATGTAGGAGTCTGGGGCTGATGTAGGGAGTCTGGGGCTGATGTAGGGAGTCTGGGGCTGATGTAGGGGAGTCTGGGGGGCTGATGTAGGAGTCTGGGGCTGATGTAGGGAGTCTGGGGCTGATGTAGGGAGTCTGGGGGCTGATGTAGGGAGTCTGGGGGGGCTGATGTAGGGGAGTCTGGGGGCTGATGTAGGGAGTCTGGGGCTGATGTAGGAGTCTGGGGGCTGATGTAGGGAGTCTGGGGGCTGATGTAGGGAGTCTGGGGGCTGATGTAGGGAGTCTGGGGCTGATGTAGGGAGTCTGGGGCTGATGTAGGGAGTCTTGGGGCTGATGTAGGAGTCTGGGGCTGATGTAGGAGTCTGGGGCTGATGTAGGGAGTCTGGGGGCTGATGTAGGAGTCTGGGGCTGATGTAGGAGTCTGGGGCTGATGTAGGGAGTCTGGGGGCTGATGTAGGAGTCTGGGGGGCTGATGTAGGGAGTCTGGGGCTGATGTAGGAGTCTGGGGCTGATGTAGGAGTCTGGGGCTGATGTAGGAGTCTGGGGGCTGATGTAGGGAGTCTGGGGCTGATGTAGGGAGTCTGGGGCTGATGTAGGGAGTCTGGGGGCTGATGTAGGGAGTCTGGGGGCTGATGTAGGGAGTCTGGGGACTGATGTAGGAGTCTGGGGCTGATGCAGGGAGTCTGGGGGGCTGATGTAGGGAGTCTGGGGCTGATGTAGGAGTCTGGGGCTGATGTAGGGAGTCTGGGGGCTGATGTAGGGAGTCTGGGGCTGATGTAGGAGTCTGGGGGCTGATGTAGGGAGTCTGGGACTGATGTAGGGAGTCTGGGGCTGATGTAGGGAGTCTGGGACTGATGTAGGGAGTCTGGGGCTGATGTAGGGAGTCTGGGGCTGATGTTGGAGTCTGGGACTGATGTAGGAGTCTGGGGCTGATGTAGGGAGTCTGGGGCTGATGCAGGGAGTCTGGGGGGCTGATGTAGGAGTCTGGGACTGATGTAGAGTCTGGGGCTGATGTAGGAGTCTGGGGCTGATGTAGGGAGTCTGGGACTGATGTAGGGAGTCTGGGGCTGATGTAGGGAGTCTGGGGCTGATGTAGGAGTCTGGGACTGATGTAGGAGTCTGGGGGCTGATGTAGGAGTCTGGGGCTGATGTAGGAGTCTGAGGGCTGATGTAGGGAGTCTGGGACTGATGTAGGGAGTCTGGGGGCTGATGTGGGAGTCTGGCGGCTGATGGGGAGTCTGGGGGCTGATGTAGGAGTCTGGGACTGATGTAGGAGTCTGGGGCTGATGTAGGAGTCTGGGGGCTGATGCAGGGAGTCTGGGACTGATGTAGGGAGTCTGGGGCTGATGTAGGTAGTCTGAGGGCTGATGTAGGGAGTCTGGGGGCTGATGTAGGGAGTCTGGGGCTGATGTAGGAGTCTGGGGCTGATGGGGGAGTCTGGGGGCTGATGTAGGGAGTCTGGGACTGATGTAGGAGTCTGGGGCTGATGTAGGAGTCTGGGGGGCTGATGCAGGGAGTCTGGGACTGATGTAGGGAGTCTGGGGGCTGATGTAGGGAGTCTGGGGGCTGATGTAGGAGTCTGAGGGGCTGATGTAGGGAGTCTGGGACTGATGTAGGGAGTCTGGGGGCTGATGTAGGGTGTGGGGGGCTGATGTAGGGAGTCTGGGGGCTGATGTAGGAGTCTGGGACTGATGTAGGAGTCTGGGGCTGATGTAGGGAGTCTGGGGACTGATGTAGGAGTCTGGGGCTGATGTAGGAGTCTGGGGCTGATGTAGGAGTCTGGGGGCTGATGTAGGGAGTCTGGGGCTGATGCAGGAGTCTGGGGCTGATGTAGGAGTCTGGGGGCTGATGTAGGAGTCTGGGGCTGATGTAGGGAGTCTGGGGGCTGATGTAGGGAGTCTGGAGGCTGATGTAGGAGTCTGGGGGCTGATGTAGGGAGTCTGGGGCTGATGTAGGGAGTCTGGGGGCTGATGTAGGAGTCTGGGGGCTGATGTAGGGTGTCTGGGACTGATGTAGGGAGTCTGGGGGCTGATGTAGGGAGTCTGGGGGCTGATGTAGGGAGTTGGGGCTGATGCAGGAGTCTGGGGGCTGATGTAGGGAGTCTGGGGGCTGATGTAGGAGTCTGGGGCTGATGTAGGGAGTCTGGAGGCTGATGTAGGGAGTCTGGGGGCTGATGTAGGGAGTCTGGGGCTGATGTAGGGAGTCTGGGGGCTGATGTAGAGAGTCTGGGACTGATGTAGGGAGTCTGGGGCTGATGTAGGGAGTCTGGGACTGATGTAGGGAGTCTGGGGCTGGATGTAGAGAGTCTGGGGCTGATGTAGGGAGTCTGGGGGCTGATGTAGGGAGTTGGGGCTGATGTAGGAGTCTGGGGGCTGATGTAGGAGTCTGGGGGCTGATGTAGGGAGTCTGGGGGCTGAGGGTCAGAGGGAGTCTGGGGGCTGATGTAGAGAGTCTGGGGGCTGATGTGGGAGTCTGGGGCTGATGTAGGGAGTCTGGGGGGCTGATGTAGGGAGTCTGGGGCTGATGTAGGAGTCTGGGGCTGAGGGTCAGAGGGAGTCTGGGGGCTGATGTAGAGAGTCTGGGGGGGCTGATGCAGGAGTCTGGGGCTGATGTAGGAGTCTGGGGGCTGATGTAGGGAGTCTGGGGGCTGATGTAGGAGTCTGGGGCTGATGTAGGGAGTCTGGGGCTGATGTAGGGAGTCTGGGGCTGATGTAGGGAGTCTGGGGCTGATGTAGGGAGTCTGGGGGCTGATGTAGGAGTCTGGGGGGGGGCTGATGTAGGGAGTCTGGGGCTGATGTTGGAGTCTGGGGTTGATGTAGGAGTCTGGGGGCTGATGTAGGAGTCTGGGGGCTGTGGGTCAGAGGGATTCTGGGGCTGAAGCAGCGTCTCACCAGAGAGAGTGAGAGCTTCTGTCCAGTCGCTCCAGGGTCAAAGGGTCAAACGATGCTTCCTGAATGCTGGGTGGGTGAGGCTGGGCTGTGCCTGGAGGTAACAGGTGAACGACCCACTTGGAAGCACCTCTCCCATCCTCCAGGGAGCAACCTCAGTCCCACTCAGGGAGCATCCTCAGCCCCACTCCAGGGAGCACCGTCAGCCCCATGCAGGGAGCACCCTCTCCCATCCTCCAGGGTGCACCCTCAGTCCCACTCAGGGAGCACTGTCAGCCCCATGCAGGGAGCACCCTCTCCCATCCCCTCCAGGGAGCATCCTCATCCCCACTCCAGGGAGCACCCTCAGTCCCACTCCAGGGAGCACCCTCAGCCCCATGCAGGAGCACCCTCGGCCCCACTCAGGAGCACCCTCATCCCCACTCCAGGGAGCACCCTTAGCCCCATCCCCCCAGGGAGCACCCTCAGCCCCAAACAGGGAGCACCCTCAGCCCCATCCCCCAGGGAGCACTCTGCCTGTTTGACCTTAGGTGCTGAACAGAAGTTTCTCGGCCTTGCTGCCAACCTCCTATACAGGGAGGCTTCCTTCGCTCGCTTGCTCCAGACTTGGTTGCTCGCGGCTCCTTGCAAGGTGATAAAGGATCTTCCATAAATAGCAGCAGCTCAGACACTTTCGAGACTTTTACGAGCTCACCTCCCAGGACATGGGGGCCGGAAGCGGAGCAGGGGGTTGATGGCTCGCCTCCAGGCCGGAGCACCACCCAATGCACAATGACTGGTCCTGCTTGGCGCTCCCAATTAAGTTTCTTTTAATAAAGAACATGTGCTGGAAAAGGGTGGCGGCAAAACCAATCTGGCTCCACGGATCCTTTAAATCAAAGGGAAACCAGGTCAGCACTTTCTCCGCTGCGGGGCTGCAGCAAGAGCAGGCGTGGGGCGCAGGAGTTAGGGTGCAGGTGGGTGAGTGGTGTGAAGCCAGCGAGAGGGTGGATGGGTGTATGGACACCATCAGCACCCTGCTGGTGTCTCTGCTATGGGCAGACGCCGCAGTCCAGCAAGCCGAGGCCCCGCGTGCGTGTGTCCGCAGGGCGCCGGCCTGTGTGCACCGCCTGCGGACGGACACACCTGGGAAACGAGCCGGATGAGGGGTCTGGGCTGTGCAAGCGTGGCTGCGAGGGGCTGCGGTCACGGGCTTGCAGAGGCCACCCATTCCTCTCACAATGAAGTGTCCTGGTCGGGACTGTGCGGTCCAGATGCTGACCGGAATAGCCGCCTCCTGGGATCCCCACACCGCCAATGTGTAGTCAGGGCCGGCCCCTGCCATCCGGAGAGGACCAGCCACAGGCAGGCGCGAAGCTGGACTTGCTGCTAAGGCCCCTGGCCCTGCCCCTCATCCCAGAACGGGGCAGGAAAGGCCAGTGGGCTGTGCTGACGGGCATAGCCTGGCATCAGGCCCATGCACCGCGGCCGTCTGCACAGTCCGTTTCTCAGCTGCCGGACCTGACGCCGGGTCCTGTCTCTCCGCCTTTGCCCACGACTTCTTGCTCCTCATTCAGGGGCTGCGTGTGGAGCTGGGGACAGAGCTATGGGCCAGCGGATCGTGGCCACTCCGCACATGGTGTGAGGCAGAGAAGATGGGGCCAGGATCCCGGGAGGTGGGGAGGCCAGGCCTGCGCAGCTACTGACAAGTGTCCTCGGCCCTTCCAGAGACGCGGTCCCTCCACTGTGCTGTCCAGGCGGCTCAGCCAGCCCCCTCCCACCCGTGGGCCTCCCTGCTCCGAGCCAGGAGAAACGGGAGCTCTGGCAGCCCTGACGGCCAGCGGCATTTTGCTGTGGGCCGCGGCCAGCAGGAAGTTGGTCACTCCCTGGACGGGTCCTGGACGGCTCAGAGCAGGCGCCGAAGCCCGAGACCTCTGGCTTTGAAACCGTCGCAGGTGAAGGCAGTCAAGTCTGCGAGTTCATCGTTTGCCAGATCCACTTTCAAAGCCGTAACTGGAGGGTGGAAAACCTCCGGCCTCCCGGCTGCTGGAACACCAGGATGGGGGTCCCTGTGGTGGCAGGGGAGGGTGGGCGAGTGCCTGCAGGACAGCTCTAGGGGCCTGCGGGTCTGGGACCCTTGCAGGAGCCTTCTGGAAGCAGGGGAGGGCCCAGAGCCCCCAGGCCCCGCCCAGGAGTGGGCCACCGAGAGCCGTCTGGGGCCAGCCCTGCCTGCCGCTGTTCCTCCACACCCCGCCCCCTGCCGCCTTGTTTTTTTCTTTGCTTTTGCTTTTGGGTGCACACCCAGTGATGGTCAGGGCTACTCCTGGGGCTGCTCCTGGCGGTGCTCCTGGGGGGTGCTGGGGACCACCTGGGATGCCGGGGATTGGAGCCCGCCGAAAGACCCTCCCCCTGTGCTATGGCTCCGGCCCCTCCCCCGTGCCACCTTAGGTCCTTCCAAGAGGGACTTTTCTCTCACTGGTGCACTTGCTGTTCCTGGCCTTCGTTGTGCTGATGCCAGTGTCCCTGGCACTGCCTGGGCAGCTCCGGTCCTGAGTGTCCGCCACTCTCTGCGCACTGCCCTCCCACCTGCTTCCTACTGGCTGGGGGCTTCCAGCTTAGACCAACATCACGGGGGCTCCTGGCCACCTGCCTCTGTGCTGGCTCGGCACACTGGGCCCGCCACTCCCCTCCTCGCCCCTTCCTTAGGGGCACAGAGGCCCCAGGCTCAGGGGCAAGGCTGGGTCTCGCCTATGGTGCCCCTGGCTCTGGGGGGGCTTCGAAGTGCTCCCAGGGGCTCATTCTGGGGCCGCTGTGAGGACCCCAGGCGCGTGCACTCTGGGACCCCTCATGTGATGCGGGGCGGGGCGGGGCTCTTCCCTGCTTTGCTCTGGGGCCCGTGACTAATCCCGAGTGAGTCACTGCCTCCTTCCAGGTCTCCCGGTGGCCAAGACACATCCCAGCAGGCGCGCTGGCCGCACCCCTCCACCCTGCCCACTGCCCGCCCACAGTGGTCTCCAGGCGCGGCTCCCCCCCGCTGTGGCAGAACAGCCCCGTAGTGCTACCAGCCGCCAGGACTCCTGGCCGAGTGGCCGGGCGCCCACAGCCTGCAGAGTGGGCGACCCCGGCAGAAGGCCGGAAGGTTCTTCTCCAGAGCCGCTGTGTGCGCACAGGGAGTGCCACTGGGCTCGGCCTCGGACTCCACCCCCGCCACAAGCGCTCTGGGCTGTGTCTCTAATCCCGTGAGTGGGCAGCGTGACTGTCCACCAGCGCTTCCCAGGGCCTGACCCACTGGCCCAGAGCAACTGCAGCAACCCAGAGGCCACTGTGCAGCACGGCCAGCTACACAGGAGCCAGCGCAGGGTCCACCACGTCACAGGGACGTAGAGCTGTGGTCACCCAGAAGCCACACTGCACGGCCAGCAGCACGGCCTTGTGACCACCTCTCCCTGGCCCTGCCTGTTGGGCACCGACGGAGCATGCGAGTGCCAGGCACCATGCCTGGGACTCAGAAGTGACCGTCAGTCACCAGCGGCCGCTGGGGCCCACGGAGGCAGCAGCTTCCCAGAGCAGAAGCGCCAGGTTCTCGTCCAGTTTCCTGTTTGCTCGCAAACACCCCTAGACTCAGCCAGGGTCATGACGAATTGCTCAGAAGCCTGGACAAGGTGATGGCGTGGAGGACGCCATCGTGCCTGCAGGAGCGCGTGGCCGTGGTGGACGTCTGAGCTGCGACCACTCCCCGCGCCCCTGGTCCGAGAAGCAGCGCCTGTGCCTGGACGCGCGGGCTGGAGGTCCTCGCCACTGCCTTTGAGACGGGACTTTGGGCTTCCCAGGAGACCCAGAATGACAGACGGACGCAGGCTGAGAGAAGGACAGCGCCTGCGAGCCTCGGAGCGCCCCTCTGTTCTCGGTTTCTGGGGGCACAGGAGCCATCAGCTAGTGCCCACCAGGGCGAGCTGCCGCACTCCCACAGAAAACACAGAAAAGAAAGTGCTCAGAGGGCCATGGGGAGGCACAGTCCATGAGATGGCTAGTGGGCGGTGCCTGGTGTCAGGCCAGCAGCCCGGGCCAGCAGGAGGTGACACACAGGGGCCTCACAGGCCAGAAGGCTGGGCTTGGACCCTGATCCATCTCACAAGTCCCTCCTTGTGGACAGCCCAGCGATGAGGCCGGCCCAGAGGCCCATCAGGCGGATGGCGATGGTCTGGAAGAGCAGGCAGTCGGACAAGAAGGGTGGACCCATAGTCACACACAGAAAGTGTGGACACAGTTGCACACACAGGAAGTGTGGACACAGTCACACACACAGGAAACGTGGGTGCACTGTCAGCACACACAGGAAGTGTGGATGCGCACAGTCACACACACAGGAAGTGTGGATGCGCACAGTCACACACACAGGAAACGTGGTGCACGGTCACACACAGGAAGTGTGGCTGCACGGTCACACACACAGGAAACGGGTGCACGGTCAGCACACACAGGAAGTGTGGACACAGTCACACACACAGGAAACATGGTACACAGTCACACACAGGAAGTGTGGCTGCATGGTCACACACACAGAAAACGTGGGTGCACGGTCAGCACACACAGGAAGTGTGGATGTGTAGTCACACACACAGGAAGTGGGGGTGTGGTCAGCACACACAGGAAGTGTGGATGCACAGTCCACACACAGGAAACGTGGGTACACACAGGAAGTGTGGCTGCACGGTCACACACACAAGGAAACGGGTGCACGGTCAGCACACACAGGAAGTGTGGACACAGTCACACACACAGGAAACGTGGGTACACACAGGAAGTGTGGGCTGCACGGTCACACACACACGGAAACGTGGGTACACGGTCACACACAGGAAGTGTGGCTGCACGGTCACACACACAGGAAACGGGTGCACGGTCAGCACACACAGGAAGTGTGATGCGCGCTCACACACACAGGAAGTGTGATGCGACGTCACACACACAGGAAGTGTGATGCACGTCACACACACAGGAAGTGTGATGTGCACGTCACACACACAGTGTGAGCACACTGTCCCTGTCCCCGCAGGGTGCCTGCACAGAGGAAGCGCCAGGGCATTTAGGTCCACAGCGCTACCATCAGGGACAGCAGCATGGTCATGTCGACTGCGGGCTGGAGCTTGCACTGCGCACTGCGCCTCCCGTGGTGCGTGCGGGTGTGGCCGGGGTCAGGGTCCCGTCACTCCTCACTGACTCTCACGGCGAGACGTTCCTGAGCATTCGCTCTCAGCGTGGCTGCCGGGTCCCACCTCTGCTTTGTCCTGGGGCCTGCCACCGTCCAGGTGTCTGTCGCCTCAGACCTCCACAGTGGTCCAGGGCCCTGCTGGGGCTCGGCACAGGAAGGTGGGCGCAGCCCTGGAGCCAGCGGCCCCACAAGGCGCCATATTCACGTTGCCCCTTTGAAGAGGGCCTCCTGCATCCCGCCCCTCCTGACGCCGCTCCACCCCAGGCCTCGCAGTGCTCGAAGCCCAAGTTCTTTCCCTCCAGACCCTCGCAGATGCGTCCCTGAGGAGCTGCCAAGGGCAGGACGGCGGCTCACAGAAGCCGACTTGGCGGCTGGCGCCTGTGGGCTGCTGAGGTCACCTCTGGCATGCTTGCCGCCATGGTCTCTCCAGCAGCGAGTGAGAGGAGCCTTGAACGTGCAGACAGGCGCGAGGCCCGAGTCTCCGGCTGGTGCCCCGTCACCGTCCATCGCAGTGTTGCCCTGGGCAGAGGAGCGCAGGGTCCGCGGGGCAGGATGGCAGGGCCTGCCCACGCTGGCCGGCCGCCAGTGCAGGAGGAGGTGAAACAAGGGGTGCCCTTGTCTGCGCCCCCACCCGAGCGAGGCTCCAGGCTGGGACGGCAGCGGCAAGCACAGGTCGCAGCCCAGAGCGCATTGTGAAATCAATTTAATGAGCCGCCGAGCGGGGCCGGCCGCCTCCCTCTGATCCCCCAGAAGCTGATTTCTATCGGGTTCCCGCCTGCGCGCTGCTTGCAACCTCCGGGCGCCGGCTGTGCAGGGCTGGGCGGGATGGGACGCCTGTCCCTGAGAGGGCCGCGGTCGGTCGCCGGCTGGGCGCCAGCACGCCTAGAAACTGACGACCCAGGGAGACCTGCGGGTGGCCGAGGGCCCGGATCCCAGCCTGTTCCCCTCCTCGAACGCCACCAACACGGTGTCGCTGGCTCTGCGTGGACCCTCCCTCTACTCCTTCCTGCATCCTTGCCTCTTCCCCATCAGCCCTGTGTCCATCCTGTCCTCATTGTCCTTGCCACCTCACCCTAAGCCCCCGTTTATCACTGTCCCTTCCTGTCCCTGCCTGAAGCACCATCTGAAGCAACAAGGGCAGTGTGCTGTGCCCTTGCCAGGGCAGGTAGGAGCTGGGACGTTGGGGCCACTGGGTTCTGTTTCTCCCGCGAGCAGGCCCTGACCTCTGTGCCTGGACCCAAGCTCAGCTGCCTGGTGACCCCTGACACAGAGGAACCCCCTTGTCTAACGGAGTAGCTGGACCCGACGAGGACCTGGGCCTGGGGGAGTTGTGCCCTCAGGGGCCTGGGGACAAGTCGGCTCAGGTCCTGGGGGACAGCTGTGTCGTCTCATGGCATGTGCGGTTGTCCTGCCCTAACATGCGACACTGCTCTGACGTGTGACACTGTTCTCGTGTGTGACTGACACGGTCCTGGTGTGTGACACTGACACTGTCCTGACGTGTGTGACAATGACACTGTCCTGGTGTGTGACACTGACACTGTCCTGGTGTGTGACACTGACACTGTCTTGGTGTGTGACACTGACACCGTCCTGGTGTGTGACACAGACACTGTCCTGGTGTATGACACTGACACTGTCCTGGTGTGTGACACTGACACTGTCCTGGTGTGTGACACTGACACTGTCCTGGTGTGTGACACTGACATGGTCCTGGTATGTGACACTGACACTGTCCTAGTGTGTGACACTGACACTGTCCTGATGTGTGTGACACAGACACTGTCCTGGTGTATGACACTGACACTGTCCTGGTGTGTGACACTGACATTGTCCTGGTGTGTGACACTGACACTGTCCTGGTGTGTGACACTGACACGGTCCTGGTGTGTGACACAGACACTGTCCTGGTGTGTGACACTGACACTGTCCTGATGTGTGTGACACTGACACTATCCTGGTGTATGACAATGACACTGTCCTGATATGTGTGACACTGACACTATCCTGGTGTATGACACAGACACTGTCCTGGTGTGTGACACTAACACTGTCCTGGTGTGTGACACTGACACTGTCCTGATGTGTGTGACACTGACACTATCCTGGTGTATGACACTGACACTGTCCTGCTGTGTGATACTGACACTGTCCTGGTGTGTGACACTGACACTGTCCTGGTGTGTGACACTAACACTGTCCTGGTGTGTGGCACTGACACGGTCCTGGTGTGTGACACTGACACGGTCCTGGTGTGTGACACTGACACTTTCCTGGTGTGTGACACTGACACGGTCTTTGTGTGTGACACTTCCATGGTCCTGGTGTCTGACACGGTCCTGGAGTGGACACTGACACTATCCTGGTGTGTGACACAGAACTGTCCTGGTGTGTGACACTGAACTGTCCTGGTGTGTGACACTGACACTGTCCTGTATGTGACACTGACACTGTCCTGGTGTGTGACACTGACACTGTCCTGGTGTGTGACACTAACACAGTCCAGGGTGTGACACTGACATGGTCCTGGTGTGTGACACTGACACTGTCCTGTGACACTGACACTGTCCTGGTGTGTGAGACTGACACTGTCCAGTATGTGACACTGACACGGTCCTGGTGTGTGACACTGTCCTGGTGTGTGACACTGACACTGTCCTGGTGTGTGACACTGACACTGTCCTGTATGTGACACTGACACTGTCCTGGTGTGTGACACTGACACTGTCCTGTATGTGACACTGACACGGTCCTGGTGTGTGACACTGACACAGTCTTGGTGTGTGACACTGACACTGTCCTGGTATGTGACACTGACACTGTCCTGACTTGTGACACTGACAGGGTCCTGGTGTGTGACACTGACACTGTCCTGGTGTGTGACACTGACACTGTCTTGGTGTGTGACACTGACACTGTCTTGGTGTGTGACACTGACATGGTCCTGGTGTGTGACACTGACACGGTCCTGGTGTGTGACACTGACATTGTCCTGGTGTGTGACACTAACACGGTCCTGGTGTGACACTGACACTGTCCTGCGTGTGACACTGACCATGTCCTGGTGTGTGACACAGACACTGTCCTGGTGTGTGACACTGACACGGTCCTGGTGTGTGACACTGACACTATCCTGGTGTGTGACACTGAACTGTCCTGGTGTGTGACACTGACACGGTCTTGGTGTGTGACACTGACACTGTCCTGATGTGTGACACTGACACTGTCTTGGTGTGTGACACTGACACTGTCCTGGTGTGTGACACTGACACCGTCCTGGTGTGTGACACTGACACGGTCCTGGTGTGTGACACTGACATGGTCCTGTGGTGACACTGACACGATCCTGGTGTGTGACACTGACACTGTCCTGGTGTGTGACACTGACACTGTCCTGGTGTGTGACACTGACACCATCCTGGTGTTGACACTGACACGGTCCTGGTGTGTGACACTGACACGGTCTTGGTGTGTGACACTGACATGGTCCTGGTGTGTGACACTGACATGGTCTTGGTGTGTGACACTGACATGGTCTTGGTGTGTGACACTGACACGGTCTGGTGTGTGACACTGACACTGTTCTGGTATGTGACACTGACACTGTCCTGACGTGTGACACTGACACGGTCTTGGTGTGTGACACTGATACTGTCCTGGTGTGTGACACTGACACTGTCTTGGTGTGTGACACTGACACGGTCCTGGTGTGTGACACTGACACGGTCCTGGTGTGTTACACTGACACTGTCCTGGTGTGTGACACTGACACTGTCCTGGTGTGTGACAGTGTCTCGATGTGTGACAGTTCTGGACCTTTTTGGCCTTAGCAGCTCCCCTTCTGTGGAGTAACAGAGGCAGCCCCGAGGTCCCCCAAGGCCCCCAGTACCTCAAAGTCCTCAAAGTCCCCCAGGCCCCCAAGCTCAGGTCCTGACTTGCCTCCTGGGCCTATTTTATCCTCGACCATTTCCAGGGACCTATGGTGAGGAGTCCCAGGGGGCTGCTCTGACCTGAGGACAGGGGTTCACACCCCAAAGACGCGTCCCGGGATCTGAGGAGGGGGTTCACACCCCCAAGACGTGTCCCGGATCTGAGGACGGGGTTCACACCCCCAAAGACGCCGCCCCGGATCTGAGGACAGGGGTTCACACCCCCAAGATGTGTCCCGGATCTGAGGACAGGGGTTCACACCCCCAAGACGCGCCCCGATCTGAGGACAGGATTCACACCCCCAAGACACGTCCCGGATCTGAGGACGGGGTTCACACCCCCAAGAGCGCATCCCGGATCTGATGACGAGGGTTCACACCCCCAAGATGTGTCCCGGGATCTGAGGACGGGGTTCACACCCCCCAAGACGGGGCCCCGGATCTGGGGAGGTTCACACTCCCAAGACGCGTCCCGGGTCTGAGGACGGGGTTCACACCCCCAAGATGTGTCCCGGGATCTGAGGACGGGATTCACACCCCCAAGAGCGCGGCTCCCGTATCTGAGGACGGGGGTTCACACCCCCCAAGACGTGTCCCGGATCTGATGACGAGGGTTCACACCCCCAAGATGTGTCCCCGGGATCTGAGGACAGGGGTTCACACCCCCAAGACGCGTCCCGGGATCTGAGGATGGGGGTTCACACCCCCAAGACGCGGCCTCGGATCTGAGGACAGGATTCACACCCCCAAGCGCCCCGGATCTGAGGACGGGGTTCACACCCCAAGACGTGTCCGGGATCTGAGGACGGGGTTCACACCCCCAAGACGCATCCCGGATCTGAGGACGGGGGTTCGCACCCCCAAGATGCGTCCTGGGATCTGGAGGACGGGGGTTCACACTCCCCAAGAGCGCGTCCCGGGATCTGAGGACGGGGGTTCACACCCCCAAGACGCATCACGGATCTGAGGACGGGGTTCACACCCCCAAGATGCGTCCTGGGATCTGGACGGGGGTTCACACCCCCAAGACGCATCCCGGGATCTGAGGACGGGGGTTCACACCCCCAAGACGCGCCCCCGGATCTGAGGACAGGATTCACGCCCCAAGACGCATCCCCGGACCTGAGGACGGGGGTTCACACCCCCAAGATGCGCCCTGGGATCTGAGGACGGGGGTTCACACCCCAAGGCGTGTCCCGGATCTGAGGACAGGGGTTCACACCCCCCAAGACACATCCCGGATCTGAGGGAGGGGTCGCACTTCCCAAGGCGCGGCCCGGGATCTGAGGACGGGGGGTTCGCACTCCCAAGACGCGTCCCTGGACAGGGCTGCACTGTGGGGCGCAGATCAGGGGCAGTCTCTCTGCCATGCAAACAGTCATGGCTGCAGAGACCGGCTGGTCCCGGGCTGGTGGGACGCGGTCGGGTGCTAGCGCTGGCAGGTCGAAACAGGGAGCTGCGTCTCCTTGTGAGCTTGTGTCCCTTCCAGGACGAAGCTGGCGCGGGACGCATCCCCAGACCCCCATACAGTGAGCACCGGGGGTGCCCAGAGGCTCCAGGAAGGGTGACTGCAGCGAGCATCACAGCCGCTGAGAGGGAGACCGGGAGCAGCAGCCTCAGGATGAGGTTGGCGTGTGCACGTGCATGTGAGGACCTGTGTGTGCATGAGGGACTGCACGTGTGTGAGGGGTCCCTATGCATGAGGGGCCACATGTGCATGCGAGGGCCGCGTGTGTGTGAGGGGCCGCGTGTGTGAGGGGCTGCGTGTCTGTGAGGGGCCTCGTGTGTGTGAGGGGCCGTGTGTGTGAGGGCCGTGTGTGTGTGAGGGGCCTCGTGTGTGTGAGGACACATACATGAGGGGCTGCATGTGTGAGGGACCGCATATGCCTGTGAGGGGTTGCGTGTGTGTGAGGGGCCGTGTGTGAGGGCTGTGTGAGGGGCTGTGTATGTGTGAGGGGCTGTGTGTGTGAGGGGGGCTGTGTGCCTGTGAGGGGCCGCGTGTGTGTGAGGAACCGCATATGCCTGTGAGGGGCCGCTGTGTGAGGAGAGGCCGTGTGTGAGGGGCCGTGTGTGTGTGAGGGGCAGTGTGCATGTGAGGGGCAGCGTGTGTGAGGGCTGCATGTGTGAGGGGCGTGCGTGTGTGAGGGACCGTATGTGCCTGTGAGGGGCGTGTGTGTGTGTGAGGGGCCGTGTGTGTGAGGAGAGGCCATGTGTGTTAGGGGCGTGTGTGTTGTGAGGGGCAGTAGGTGCGTGTGAGGGGCAGCGTGTGAGGGGCTGCATGTGTGTGAGGGGCCGTGCGTGTGTGAGGACCGCATGTGCCTGTGAGGGACCGTGTGTGTGAGGGGGCAGCGCGTGTGAGGGCGCGTGTGTGTGAGGACGCATGTGCCTGTGAGGGACCGTGTGTGTGTGAGGGCCATGCGTGTGAGGGGCTGCGTGTGTGTGAGGGGCCGCGTGTGTGGAGGGTTGCGTGTGTGTGAGGGGGCTGTGTGTGAGGGGCCGTGTGTGTGAGGGGTTGCGTGTGTGTGAGGGGCTGCGTGTGTGTGAGGGGTTGCGTGTGTGTGAGGGGGCTGCGTGTGTGTGAGGGGCGTGTGTGTGAGGGGCTGCGTGTGTGTGTGGGGCGTGTGTGTGTGTGAGGGGCGCGTGTGAGGGGCCGCCGGTGTGTGGGGTCGTGCGTGTGTGAGGACCGCATGTGCCTGTGAGGGGCTGTGTGTGTGGGGCCGTGCATGTGTGAGGGGTTGCGTGTGTGTGAGGGCCGTGCGTGTGTGAGGGCCATGTGTGTGTGAGGACCACATGTGCCTGTGAGGGGCCGCGTGTGTGAGGGCTGCGTGTGTGGGGACCGCATGTGGCTGTGAGGGGCGCGTGTTCATGAGCTGTGGTGGGTCCCACCCTGGTCAGTGGTCACAGAGAGCAGGTGTCTGACAGGCGCAGCGGGAAACTCGGCAGCCCTGCAGAGACAGCCCCTATCCGTCAGGCACGGCCGTGACCTGAGACCCCACCCTGCTGAGTCCCGTTCCTGGACTCTTCCCCAGACTCTCGCGCACCGTCCTCGGAGACTCATCTGCAGCCTCTGACTAGGCCCCACTTTCACAGGCGATTAGGAACTGCACAGCCCCATTGAGCGCCGCCCTAGCCTGCTTCGACTCTTCCCCAACTCTCTTGGGGCCACACGGGGCTGGGACCCCGCTCAGGGTAACAGCCCCCAGAGGAAGAGCACTGAGGGGGCTGCTCCAGCCGCCGCTCCCCTCCCTCCTCCCTCCTGCTCAGCTGACATCTCAGTTCGGGCGTGCCGGCCCCACGTACAGCGTAGCGCTCTCTCCCTGGGCATCAGCTGGTCCTCCCTGGGGAGCCGGCCTCGAGCAGAGCCCTGGGGCACTGGGGGACCACAGAGGTGCAGGAGGCAGGGATGGCGCCCGGCAGGCCCCTGAGACCAGCTTGGAGAGCGAAGGGGCTGACCCAGACCCTGACGGCCAGTGAAAGGGGAATCACCGAGGTGCGTATCCCACCAGGTGAAGCCCACCCCCACTGCTCCACTGCAGCCTGCCCCTGAAGCTGTGAAACTTCCAGAAAGCCCGAAGGAGCCCAGAGTCTGGAACACCAGCCGCGGGCCCAGGGATGCCCTCAGATGGCCCTGAGGCGCCTTCTTGTGGGAGAGAGGAGAGAGACTGGAGCCTGCTGCGTGTGTTCACGAGACTGTGGGACTGTGACGATGCAAGTCCATGGGCAACGGTGTGCAAGTGGTGAATGGCGAGTGTGACTGTGAGCCGGGTCAGTATGTGTGTCAGTGTACGTGAGTGTGTGCCTGTGTCAGAATGTGAGTGCGTGGCTGTGGTCAGTGTATGCGAATGTGCGACTGTGTGTGGCTGTATGTGGCTGTGTCAGGGCGTGTCTGAGTACATGGCCGAGTGTGTCTGTGTGACTGTGTGGCTGTAGAAGGTGTGTGAGTGCGTGGCTGTGGGTCAGTGTCTGTGAATGTGTGGGTGTGTCTGTGTAACTGGTGCGACTCTGTGTGACTGTGTCAGAATGTGTGTGTGTCCGGTGTCTGACTGTGTGGAGTGCATGACCGTGACTGCGATCCGTGTGTGATTGTGTCGCTGCGTGTTAGTGCACGTGACTGTGTGAGGCAGAACGGCGCAGAGGCATGGTGGATTGACTATGCCCAAACAGGGTCTACACTCCGTGCCAGGGGCGGGGGCAGGGGCTGGACTGAGGCCTCCAGAGGGTCCACCCCACCCTGGGAGACCTGCCAGGCTCCCTGTCGCGTTCCCCACGGAGCCCATCTCCGGATCCCCACTGCGGGCCCAGACTGGGATTCATGAGCACAGCTCAGGCCCGCCTGGCAGGAGGGCAGGGTGGGGCAGTGTCTACGCTGGGAGGAATCTCCCGGCGCCTGTTCTGTGGGAATCTTTCCCTAGCAACAAGAGGTGAAGGGCAGGGCAAGGGGATGCTGGAGTCACCTGGACTCTGGGGTATGGATTCTGCTGGCTGTGTAGGGCCAAAGGAAAGCAGTATAGTGACTGTGTTGGGGGCTTGCAGTGAGGAGGGCTGTGCAGTGCTGGGGGCTGTGCAGTGCCGGGGCTATGCAGTGCGGGGCTGTGCAGTGCTGGGGTTGTGCAGTGCTGGGGCTGTGCAGTGCTGGGGCTGTGCAGTGCTGGGGCTGTGCAGTGCGGACAGCTGTGCAGTGCTGACGACTGTGCAGTGTTGGGGGCTGTGCAGTGCTGACGGCTGTGCAGTGCTGATGGGCTGTGCAGTGCTGGCTGACTGTGCAGTGTGAGGCTGTGCAGTGCTGGGGCTGTGCAGTGCTGTGGCTATGCAGTGCTGGGGGCTGTGCAGTGTGGGGCTAAGCAGTGCTGGGGCTGTGCAGTGCTGGGGCAGTGCAGTGCTGGGGCTGTTCAGTGCTGGGGCTGTGCAGTGCTAGGGCTATGCAGTGCTGGGGTGGTGCAGTGCTAGGGCTATGCAGTGCGGGTGGTGCAGTGCTGGGGCTGTGCAGTGCTGGGGCTGTGCAGAGCTGACGGCTGTGCAGTGTGGGGCTGTGCAGTGCTGGGGGCCGTGCAGAGCTGGGGGCTGTGCAGTGCTGGGGGCTGTGCAGTGCTGGGGCAGTGCAATGCTGGGGCTGTGCAGTGCTGGGGCTGTACGGTGTGGGGCAGTGCAGTGGGGGCAGTGCAGTGCTGGGGCTGTGCAGTGCTGGGGCTATGCAGAACTGGGGCTGTGCAGTGCTGGGACTGTGCAGTGCTAAGGAAGCAGTGCAGTGCTGGGGCTGTGTAGTGCTGGGGCTGTGCAGTGCTGGGGCTGTGCAGTGCTAGGGGTGCAGTGCTGGGGCTGTGCAGTGCTGGGGCTGTGCAGTGCTGGGGCTGTGCAGTGCTAGGGAGCAGTGCAGTGCTGGGGCTGTGCAGTGCTAGGGGCTGTGCAGTGCTGGGCAGCGCTGGGGGCTGTGTAGTGCTGGGGGGCTGTGCAGTGCTGGGGCTGTCAGTGCTGGGGGCTGTGCAGTGCTGGGGCTGTGCAATGCTGGGGCTGTGCAGTGCTGGGGCTGTTCAGTGCTGGGGCTGTGCAGTGCTGACGGCTGTGCAGTGCTGACGGCTGTGCAGTGCTGGGGGCTTTGCAGTGCTGGGGCTGTGCAGTGCTGGGGCTGTGCAGTGCTGGGGCTGTGCAGTGCTGGGGGCTGTGCAATGCTGGGGCTGTGCAGTGCTGGGGCTGTTCAGTGCTGGGGCTGTGCAGTGCTGGGGGGCTGTGCAGTGCTGGGGCTGTGCAGTGCTGGGGCTGTGCAGTGCTGGGGCAGTGCAGTGCTGGGGCTGTTCAGTGCTGGGGCTGTGCAGTGCTAGGGCTATGCAGTGCTGGGATGGTGCAGTGCTAGGGCTATGCAGTGCTGGGGTGGTGCAGTGCTGGGGGCTGTGCAGTGCTGGGGCTGTTCAGTGCTGGGGCTGTGCAATGCTGGGGCTGTGCAGTGCTGGGGCTGTGCAGTGCTGGGGCTGTTCAGTGCTGGGGCTGTGCAGTGCTGGGGGGCTGTGCAGTGCTGGGGCTGTGCAGTGCTGGGGCAGTGCAGTGCTGGGGCTGTTCAGTGCTGGGGCTGTGCAGAACTGGGGCTGTGCAGTGCTGGGGCTGTGCAGTGCTAGGGGGTGCAGTGCTGGGGCTGTGCAGTGCTGGGGCTGTGCAGTGCTGGGGCTGTGCAGTGCTAGAAGGCAGTGCAGTGCTGGGGCTGTGCAGTGCTAGGGGCTGTGCAGTGCTGGGGCTGCAGCGCTAGGGGCTATGCAGTGCTGGGGGCTGTGCAGTGCTGGGGCTGTGCAGTGCTGGGGCTGTGCAGTGCTGGGGCTGTGCAGTGCTGGGGCAGTGCAGTGCTGGGGCTGTTCAGTGCTGGGGCTGTGCAGTGCTAGGGCTTGCAGTGCTGGGGGTGGTGCAGTGCTAGGGCTATGCAGTGCTGGGGGTGGTGCAGTGCTGGGGCTGTGCAGTGCTGGGGCTGTTCAGTGCTGGGGTTGTGCAGTGCTGGGGCTGTGCAGTGCTGGGGCTGTGCAGTGTTGGAGGCTGTGCAGTGCTGGGGACTGTGCAGTGCTGGGGGCTGTGCAGTGCTGGCGACTGCAGTGCTGACGACTTTGCAGTGCTGGGGGCTGTGCAGTGCTGGGGGCTGTGCAGTGCTGGGGGCTGTGCAGTGCTGACGGCTTTAGTGCTGGGGCTGTGCAGTGTTGGGGCTTTGCAGTTTTGGGGGCTGTGTAGTTTTGGGGCTGTGCAGTGCTAGGGCTATGCAGTGCTGGGGTGGTGCAGTGCTGGGGGGCTGTGCAGTGCTGGGGCTGTGCAGTGTTGGAGGCTGTGCAGTGCTGGGGATATGCAGTGTGGGAATGTGCAGTGTGGGGCTGTGCAGTGCTGGCGGCTGTGCAGTGTGGGGCTGTGCAGTGCTGGGGCTGTGCAGTGCTGGGGCTGTGCAGTGTGGGGCTGTGCAGTGCTGACAGCTGTGCAGTGTGGGGCTATGCAGTGCTGGGGCTGTGCAGTGTGGGGCTATGCAGTGCTGATGGCTGTGCAGTGCTGATGGCTGTGCAGTGTTAGGGCTGTGCAGTGCTCAGAAGTCGTCAGCACACAGGAGGAAGGTTAGACTCAGGCTCCAGTGAAGCATGTTCTCACATTGACCTTCCAAGGAGGGGGTTTGACCTGCTTGAATCAGTCATGGCCTGTCCTTGAAATCCCAAACATGCAGCAGGCATAAGGGCCCCTTGACCCAGAATTCAGCCCCAGGGACATGCATGGACCTGTGGTAGCCATGTGGGCTGTGTGTGGGCGGTGTGGGTTGTGTGGGTGTGTGGGCTGTGTGGGTCGTGTGGGTTGTGTGGGGTTGTGTAGGCCGTGTAGGGCCGTGTGGGCATGTATGGGCGTATGGGCGTGTGGGCCGTGTGGGTTGTGTAGTCGTGTGGGCCATGTGGGTTGTGTGAGCTGTGTAGGTTGTGTTGGCCGTGTGGGCGTGTGGCCTATGTGGGCCGTGTGGGTCATGGGCGTGTGAGTTGTGTATGGCCGTGTGGGCGTGTGGGTTGTGTGGGCCGTGTAGGCCATGTGGGCGTGTGGCCGTGTGGGTTGTGTGGGCTGTGTGGGTTGTGTGGGCCGTGTGGACTGTGTGAAGGCGTGTGGGCCGTGTGGGCGTGTCGACCGTGTGGGTTGTGTGGCGTGTGGGCCGTGTGGGCGTTCTGGGCGTGTGGGTCATGTGGGCGTGTGGGCCGTGTGGCGTGTGGGCGTGTGGGCCGTGGCGATATGGGCGTGTGGGCGTGTGGGTCAGGTGGGCCGTGTGGGCGTGTGGGCGTGTGGGCCGTATGGGCAGGTCCCCTGCTGGGCTCTCCGGCTGGGTGTGGACGCGTGAGGCATGGGAGCTGCTGGCCCAGTCGTCCTGAAGTGGGGTAGACGTAGCCCCTGGACACTGAGCAAGGACAGGGCAGGCGTCAGCTGCCGCCCCAGGGCAGAGGTCACCCCATTCCCATTCCGCCTCAAGGACCCACCGGGGCCACTGGAACACGCCGGCCCTGGGACCCCAGCCTCAGCCCCCACCAGCTCTGGCACAGGGCAGTGGACCCTCCCCCGCGCAGCGCCTGGCCGCGCCTGTGTCGGCGGTTCCCACGCCGGGCAGCAGGAGGTGACTCAGTGGGCGGTGCCCGTCCTGAGTCACTAGGGCTACGCCCTGAACGCAGAAGGTGTCTTGTAGGTGTGATCCGATGAAACCCGGCCCTGCCACTCCGGGAGCAGGCGGGTGACCCTCGGCTGCGCTCAGCTCCGGGCGTGCCTAGTGGCCTTGTAGACGGCGTCCGAGTCCTGGGCACTGGCGAAGCCCATCCGAGCAGCCCCTCCTGCAGCTCCTGGCGCTTGCTGCCCCGAGAGCCCCCGCCGGAAGTGCACGTGTCCGCGGCGTCCAGAAGCAAGCAAGGCCAAAAGAACACATTCTCCCGGCATCAGTCACGGCCCCTCCTCGAATCTGGGACCTTCGGGCAAACACCCAGAGATGTCGGCCCCGGGGACCCAATCCAGCCCTAACACCCCTCCCACCCGGCGGCTGGGCAGGGCGGCTACAGGATACAGAGCTGCTGGTCCCAGGGGCACGCGCGGAAAGCCCGATCCCAGAGCTGAGCAGAGGAACGCGCTCTACAGAGCTGCAACCCACGGCCACACGGGCGGCCCTGGCCGCAGGGACAGGCCACACAGTCAACGGGGGCAGTCAGGCAGCCTGTGGCCCCATGGCCTTGTCTTCCGGAAGGAGTAGAGGCGGTCTGGGAGAGCGGGGCCAGGGGTAGGAGTGCGGTGACCAGAGCCACCAGCGGGTCCTGCAGGGTTGAGCTGTTCCCTGGTCAGAGGGTGCGGCCTGGGGACAGGTCACTCACAGCAGGAGGTCTGGTGTGCCTGGGCGGCAGAGCTGGGCGGCCGACACAGCAGGCGTGCGTGGTGCCAGCACTCGGCGGGGAACCGGCCCCAAAGCCCCACGGCTCCTCGCCCGCACCGGCAGCGTCTCCTCCCCTGCACTTTCCCTCACCTGAGCCGGTGCACAGAGAAGTGGGGACGCCCTCGCGCCCACTGACTGGAGCCACCACGCAGGTCCCGGAGGAGGGGCAGGGTCAGCCTCTGGAGCGGGGCCCAGCAGGGCCCAAACAGCCGAGGCTGGCGCGTGTCTGGAGCTGGGGAGTGCAGGCCAGAGCCCCCAGACTCGAGGGGTGTCCCCTGGAAAGGGACAGGCCTGGGGTCCTGTGAGAGGCCAGCGGGAAGCGTGGGGTGGGGCCAGGCAAGAAGCCAGGCCGAGGCGTCCAGCTGCTCCCCCTCAGGTCAGCCCCCGGGGGCCTCCCTCTTCCTGTCTGCTCCCCACACCAGCGGGAGCTGGGGTCCTTGCCCACCTGCCCACCCCCGTGAGAGTCCAGCGTAGGAGGGCCCCGGGCGAGGCCGTGCCATCTCCTGAAGGACACACAGGCGGCCACAGTGCCCTGGGGACGAGAACAGGCGCACTCCCTGGTGTGACGGGAAGCAGCCAGTGTGGACAGGGCTTGGGGAGAAGTGAGGGACAGCTCTCCACCCTCAGAAGGGCTCCCCAGGCGGCCGCCGTCTCGGGGCTGTCACCGAAGCTGTGAGGGAGAAGCCAGGGAGGCCCGAGGGGGACGTGCTGGCACAGAGCCATCTTCCTGCAGGAGCCAGACGCTTCCTGGCTCCTACCTGCAGCTGCCGCGGGCTGGCGGGGGCCAGGCAGCAGGAGAGCCAAGGCCGCCAGCAGCCTGGGGCCACAGATCCGCCGCCACTCAAGGGGGACGTGGGCCCCACTGGCAGCGGGCCAGGTCCTGTCCCCGCGGCCGTCAGACCCTGGGCTCACACACCTGCAGGCTGATTCAGCCTCAACCCCTGCAGGGGCGGGGCCAGCACGACTGTGGGCATTTCCCATCACATTCAGCTGACCACTGCTCTCAGGGGCAGAATCACCCACCCAGCCAGGGGTGTGGGTCAATGTCTTTCACAGGCGGTGTCTGAGACCAGAGGCTCGCTCAGGGACACACTGGAGGATGTGTCCTTTGATGGGCACAGGGTTGGTCAGTCCTAGAGGCTGAAGCCGTAGAAGGTGGACATGAGAAACGGATGTGTGAGGGCAGACAGGAGATGGTGGATGTGTGTGGATGGACATGAGAGGATGGACACGTAGGGATGAACATGTGAGGGCACACATGAGAAAATGGACACGTGAGGACAGGATGAGAGGATGGATGTGAGAGGACAGACACGAGGAGATGGACGTGAGGGTGGACGATGTACGGATGGACATAAGAGGACGGTGAGTGAGGACAAAAATGAGCACATATGTGTGGCGATGGACTTTGGAGGAAGGACATGTGAGGATGGACCTGAGAGGACCTGCTCCCAACCAGGGGCAGCCTGACTCCCAACATTTCTACAAAGAAACGTTTCGAGGGTCTGCGATTCCCGAGGCGGCAGAACATGTGTTTTCCACAGGGACCACAGGCTCCTCGGGCTCGCACTCTCTGCGAGCAGGACCACAGGCTCCTCGGGCTCGCACTCTCTGCGAGCAGGACCACAGGCTCCTCGGGCTCGCACTCTCTGCGAGCAGGACCACAGGCTCCTCGGGCTCACACTCTCTGCGTGCAGGACCACAGGCTCCTCGGGCTGCACTCTCTGCGAGCAGGACCACAGGCTCCCTCGGGCTCGCACTCTCTGCGAGCAGGACCACAGAGCTCCTCGGGCTCGCACTCTCTGCGAGCAGGACCACAGGCTCCTCGGGCTCACACTCTCTGCGTGCAGGACCGGGACCAGGTATTTGGCTTCAAGCAGCCGCCAGGCGTCCTAGCGCTGCCCAAGCCCCAGCGGCATGGGACAGAGGCTCGCCTGGCAGAACTGAAACACGGTGCCACCCACCAAGAAGAGAAGGAACAAAGCCCACGTGTCCTGGGCGGGCTGCCGCCAACAGTCTGCACACGCCGGCGAAAGTGTCCCGGCACCACAGCTGCAAGCTTGGCCCTGGCAGCACCGGCGGCAGGTGCCGGCATGGGTCTCGGGCTCCCAACCATGTTGGAGGTGGCTGAGCAGAGCCTTGGCGTTGGCCAGGGCAGGTCTGCCCAGTGGTGGAGATGGGCATCAGCACATGCAGGGCGACAGCCAACCTGGGATATGACCAAGATGCCTATGGGTCAGGGAGGGACAGGGAGGGACACACGCCGGGGCTCAAGTCAAGCTTACAGCGGGGGACCACGTACACAGCCGTCAAGCTTACAACCGGGTCCACGTACGGGCGTCAAGCTTACAACCGGGTCCGTGACATGGGCGTCAAGCTTACAACCGGGTCCACCACACGGGCGTCAAGCTTACAGCCGGGACCACGTACCGGGCGTCAAGCTTACAATCGGGTCCACGGACACGGCCGTCAAGCTTACAACCGGTCCCACGTACGGCGTCAAGCTTACAGCCGGGACCACGTACACGGCGTCAAGCTTACAGCCGGGACCACGTACATGGGCGTCAAGCTTACAGCCCGGGACCACGCACGGGCGTCAAGCTGCCAACCGGTCCACGCACACGGGCGTCAAGCTTACAACCGGGACCACATACACGGCCGTCAAGCTTACAACCGGGACCACGTTACACGGGCAAGGCCAAACTCCACTGTGCCACTGCAGGATCCTGAACCCTGCAGAAGAGCTTGTGAGCCAGGGAGGGTGCGTTCTGGGGGACCCGGGGCTCCAGAGCCCAGGGAGAGCACAGCCCCCATCTCCTATTTGAAACACTGAATCTCACTCATCTCACTGGGCTGCCTCAGTTGACTTAGCAGGCCCAGAGGAGTTCAGTTAGCGTGGCTGTCTGGACTGTGGGGCTGCCTCGGGGACCAGGGCCCAAACCTAGGCCCAGAGGCCTGCCCAGGCCCACGCCCTGCTGTGCAGCAGCTGTTCTCATGAGTGGCGTGTGAGATGCCAGATAACAGGCCAAAACATGGATGGATGTGAGAATGGACAGCTATGAATGGATGTGAGAACCGGGAAGGGAGGCAGTATAGATGAGCTAGTGGTCCATGAGTGAACGGTGAACGGGAGAGCACTGTATGACTGAATGGAACGGAGTGATGGCTGGAAGGACGGATGGACGAACGAATGTTTGAATGGATAGATGGACAGACGGGTGCATAGACGGAAGGAAGGAAGGAAGGAAGGATGAATGGATGGGTGGGTGGATGGATGGATGAATGTAGGATGGGTGGAGAGAGGAAGTAGAGAACATGAATGACAGTTGGGATGACGGAGAATGAACAGACGGTCGACTGATGAGCGATGGGCGGGTAAAGGGTGGACACAGCCTGGCTGATGGGCGATGGGACAGGTAAAGGGTGGACAGAGCCTGGCTGGTGAAGCGATGGGACAGGTAAAGGGTGGACACAGCCTGGCTGATGGGCGATGGGCGGGTAAAGGGTGGACAGAGCATGGCTGGTGAGCGATGGGCCGGGTAAAGGGTGGACACAACCTGGCTGATGGGCGATGGGCCGGGTGGACAGAGCCTGGCTGGTGAGCGATGGGACAGATAAAGGGTGGACACAGCCTGGCTGATGAACGATGGGCGGGTAAAGGGTGGACACAACCTGGCTGGTGAGCGATGGGCGGGTAAGGGTGGACACAACCTGGCTGATGGGCGATGGGCCGGGTAAAGGGTGGACAGAGCCTGGCTGGTGAGCGATGGGACAGATAAAGGGTGGACACAGCCTGGCTGATGAAACGATGGGCCGGGTAAAGGGTGGACACAACCTGGCTGGTGAGCGATGGGCCGGGTAAAGGGTGGACACTAACCTGGCTGATGGGCGATGGGCCGGGTAAAGGGTGGACAGAGCCTGGCTGGTGAGCGGTGGGACAGGTAAAGGGTGGACACAGCCTGGCTGATGGGCAATGGGCGGGTAAAGGGTGGACACAACCTGGCTGGTGAGCGATGGGACAGATAAAGGGGTGGACACAGCCTGGCTGATGAACGATGGGCCGGGTAAAGGGTGGACACAACCTGGCTGGTGGCGATGGGCGGGTAAAGGGTGGACACAACCTGGCTGATGGGCGATGGGCGGGTAAAGGGTGGACAGAGCCTGGCTGGTGAGCGATGGGACAGATAAAGGGTGGACACAGCCTGGCTGATGAACGATGGGCCGGGTAAAGGGTGGACACAACCTGGCTGGTGAGGCGATGGGCGGGTAAAGGGTGGGACACAACCTGGCTGATGGGCGATGGGCCGGGTAAAGGGTGGACAGAGCCCTGGCTGGTGAGCGATGGGACAGGTAAAGGGAGGTGGACACAGCCTGGCTGATGGCGATGGGCGGGTAAAGGGGTATACACAGCCTGGCTGATGGGCGATGGGTCGGGTAAAAGGTGGACAGAGCCTGGCTGGTGAGCGATGGGACAGATAAAGGGTGGACACAGCCTTGCTGGTGAGCCGATGGGCCGGGTAAAGGTGGGCGCATAACAATGGCTCATGGGTGGTGTCAGAATTTGGATCCTTGAAGCACAACGCAAAGCCCTAAAGCCTGAGTGATAGTCTGGGGTGTTCCCTTCCCTGAGACTTCACGAACATCCCTGTAGCTTTGGGGATGGACTTGGCTTGCTCCCCCCTCAGCACGCTGTGAGGAGTAAATGAGGTATCTGCAAGGACTCGACGTCGGCACGTGAGCAATGAACCGTTATTACCTAGATTGAGTGGAGTGGAAGTTAGTGGAACCCTGCATTACGGGGGTACATTTTTTAAAAACTGCCATATTTCTTTAAGTAATGCAGTTAGAGGACCTAATTGCTAATAGTACATTTCAAGTCGCAGCCCTGCCGCACTGAGTGGGGTGGGGAGAGGGGGTCCCAGCAATTAGCAGCCTCATTTGCATGCAAACAACGGCTGTTCCTTAGGTTCTGAAAACCGGCCCTAAAGGAGCAGCCAGTGTTTTGTTGTAGGTGATTAAACTGCCCACCACCCCCTTCCTCACAGAAAGTCAGGATGTCCACTGGAAG
>JAJIBD010013642.1:0-38522 GCA_021461705.1 Cryptotis parvus | reverse complement strand
AAGAGTAACTGCCAGGTATGGCCCAAAAACAAATTAAAAACTAAAAACAAAACTTTGGTGAAATGCCTGTATTTGGAAGGAGTAAAATATTAATTCAATGTAAAATACTAAGGGTTTTCAGGCTACAGGACACATGCGGAGTGCCTGACCCTGAGGTCCCATCATCTGGACTGGGGGGGGGGCGGGCAAGGGGAGGTCAGCTTCTCCCCAGTCAATAAAGTTGCTGGTTCTGGAAATAAAGAAAAATACAAAGGGCAGTAGTTCTCAGACAAGCCAACTTTGACAGTACCATTTCTCAATATTCTCTTCCAGAGATTATGATACCCAGGTCAAAGCTACTAAATTAATGATTAGATGAAAGAGAAGTTTCACTCAAGAATAAGAGTGTTGGATAAAATTTGAGAAGTGGCCATTAATAGTTTCTAAAAGAATACTGCTCAAAAGAGCAAGAAATAAACCCATATCATGAAGAAAATTTGAGATCTTATCCTAAGCAGACAAAAATAAGAGGAAACAAATGTAAAAAGAAAGATTATTTTAAAAAAAAAAAAATCAGAAGCGGAGGCGTTGGCCTCGGCTGGCCGGCCCGGTTCGCCCCGACCCCCGAGAAAAAAAAAAAAAAAAAAAAAATGTGGTGCAAGATAATTCAAAGACTGAATGCAAGCCTCACATGTTAGCTCAAATTTATTTATTTTGGGTCACACCCAGCAATGCTCAGGGGGTTACTCCTGGCTCTTTTGCTCAGGAATTACTCCTGGCAGGTGCTCGGGGAACCATATGGGATGCCAGGGATAGACCCAGGTCAGCTGCGTGCAAGGCAAACGCCCTCCCCTCTGTGCTATCGCTCAGGGCCTGTTCGCTCAAATTTAAACCCCAGCAACACATGGTCCACCCAGCACTGCCATCAGTGATGCAGAAGCAGAGATCCAGGAGCAGCCCCTGAACATCAACAGCTATGTCCCCGAACAAATCAGAAAAACAGATTTATAAAGAAGTCTGAAAATAGCAATTGTAGCTTCTGCTGATAAATAAGGACAGCAAAACCAAATCACTGTAGCACTACTTAGAAAAAGGATAACAGGTGCAGATTTCTGATTCACACAGATCAAGGTAAGTAAATGGCTCCTTTTCTCGCTTGTAACAACACTTGTCTTCCCATTGTTCATCAATTTGCTCGAGCCGGGCACCAGTAACATCTCCACTGGTCCCTGTGGCGTGCTAGTGCAGCCCAAGGGCATCTACTTGCTCCAGGAACAGGAAGAGTCTCAAACCATTCATTCAGGTCATGGGAATGAGTTCTATTACTTGTACTGTTCTTGGCATATCGAATATGACACAGGTAGCTTGCCAGGTTCTGCCGTGTGGCCCCTTTTCTACTTTCTTTTTTTTCAAAGGGTGATGAGCTTTATCTTCAGTTTCTGTTTTGCTTTTCCTGGTCACACCCAGCTATGCTCATGGTTTTCTCTGGTTCTGCACTTAGGAGTTTCTGCTTTCATAACTCCACAGAGTAAGAAATCTATATTCAACTAACCTCTAAAATTTACTAAGTACAACCCTACAATTAGGTGGAGCCGGTAAAAAAAAAAGACAAATAATTTGAACAAAGAAAATCCAGAAACATACTCACTTATATTTCAGTTTAATGTTTGTTTTCTTTAGGGGCCACACCCAGCACCGCTCAAGGCTTATTCCTGGCTCTGGGCTCAAGGATCACTCTTAGTGGGTTTTGGAGGACCATATGGGATGCTGAGGATTGACTCCAGGTTGGCTGTGCGTAAGGCAAGTGCTCTACCACACTGTACCATCTCTCTGGCCCCATCAACTAATTTCTGACAAAGCAAAGCAACCCAACTGGAAAATAATCTTTTCAAGTTAATAAAAATCTTGGGGCTGGAGCAATAGCACAGCGGGTAGGCCATTTGCCTTCAGACGTGACTGACCAGGTTAGATTCCTGGCACCCCATATGGTCCCATGAGCACGACCAGGAGTAATTCCTGACTGCATAGCCAGGTGTAACCCCTGAGCATGGCAGGATGTGACCCCCAAAAAAGCAAAAAATAAATAATAGAGTAATAATAACAATCATAATAATTTAATAATTGTTTTTTTTTGGCTTTTTGGGTCACACTTGGTGATGCTCAGGAGTCACTCCTGGCTGTGCACTCAAGAATCACTCCTGGCAGTGCTCGAGGGATCATATGAGATGCCAGAATCATACTGAGGTCAGCTGCGTGCAAAGCAAATGCCCAACCCACTGTATTGTTGTTCTGCCTGTCCCCCAAAAAATCATTTTCAATGAATTTTTGAAATTCATTTAAAAAATCACTTAATCCTCATTCTACATATATGAACATGACCTCAATATCAAAACAGCAAAAAATACAAAGTTTTAGAAGAAAATATAGATGAACATCCATTTTTTTTTCTTTTTGGGTCACACACACAATGCCCAGGGGTTACTCCTGGCAATGCTCATGGACCATGTGGGATGCTGAGAATCAAACTCAGGTTGGCTGTATGCCAGGCAAACACCTTACCCACTGTAATATCTCTCCGGTCCCTACCATTGCTTTATTATAAAAGGTTACTTGGAATACAGTAACCATAAAAAGAAAACAACTGATAAATCACACTTCACTGATATTAAAAAGGTTAATTCAAAAACTTCACTAAGAAAATGAAAGGTTGGGCCCACCCCGGCGGCCCGGAAGCGCCATGAGACTCGCCCACCACACTAGCCACCACCTTCCTGTCCAGACACTGGGATACTACCTCAAGACCAGATTAACAGAACAAAAACCAGTTTGAGCCCAGGTCACGCCGGTCCATCAAAAGTAGTGGAAACCAGTTATATCACTTTAATGCACTGCATTCTACGATGTTCAGGAAAGTTTGGCGGGAGGGAGAGAGAGGGGAGAGAAAGACATACAGAACCCGCCAAGTGTGAGTGTGGGGGGGAGGGGAAGTGGGGACATTGGTGATTGGAGATGGGTTCGGGGTGGGAGGGGATGGGTGTTGGAACACTGTAGAACCAAAACTCGACATGAGCATCTTGCAATTGTATGTCTAAAAGTGGTGTAATAAAATTTGGGGGAAAAAAAAAGAAAATGAAAGGCAGTCCACACCAGAAAAAAATATTTCACAGTAATCCAGCTGACAAAGAATTAAATCCAGGATATATAAAAGAGCAACTCTAACTCAATAATAATATATACAAAGAGTTGAACAGACATTTCAGAAGAAGAAAAAACTACAAATGGTCAGGAAAATTTAAAAAATCATTGTACATATTATCAAGAAAATGAAAAGTAAAATAACAAAGAGAGGGGGAACAGTGCAGAAAGCTGGAGTGCATATTTAGCAGGCACAAAGCCCTCCGTTGGGTCCCAGAACTGCATGGCCATGTGCATCATTTCAGAGCCTAAAACCACCTGCTGGTAGTGGCCAAAAGGTCCCCTCGAGCACTGCTGAAGTGTCCCTGCCTCCTCCCCAAAATAAAACAACATATCCAACATATCATAAAACCAGTATGGATAAAATTAAAAGGAGTGGCCACACAAACATTGGTGATGATATAGTATAACCAGAACTCTTATGTCATTAGTTAGAAGGCAAAAATTTGGAAAAATTTCTAAGTTTTTATAAATGAAACAATCATCTACCCTACAAATTACTAATTAATCTGACTCCTATGTGTTTAGGCAAGAGAAATCAACGTGGAAGTCCCCAAAATTGTCATACAAGACTGTTTACAGCAGTGCTGTCTATACCAGCTCAAAACAAAGAACAGCGCATCAACAAAAAAAGGGTTTAAACTAATTGTATATTTTACAGTATATTGTACAATATATAATAATAGCCAACTACAACCTCTTAATGTCTGTATTGTAATCCGCAATGTGGAAGGGAAGGAAGGGGCGGGGAGAGAGAGAGAGAGAGAGAGAGAGAGAGAGGAAGAGAGAGAGAGAGAGAGAGAGAGAGAGAGAGAGAAAAAAAAGAACCTGCCATAGAGGCAGGCTATGGAGGGGGGGAGGGACTCGGGGACATTGGTGGTGGGCAATGGGCACTGATGGAGGGGATGGGTGCTGGAACACTGTGTGACCCGAAACCCAAATATGAACATCTTATGAACATCTTAGTAACTTGTGTATCTCATGGTGGTATAATAAAATATTGAAAAAAACAAAGACATAAAAAGAATGACTTGTATGACATATAACGGTTAATTTCAAAATCAATGTGTCCCAAAAAAAGCCTTTACACCAAACACCAGCTTATGTTTATGATTCCATTTACATGAAATTTAAGGGAAGGTTAAGAGTATTACACAGTGAAGGCAAAATCAGAATAATGGCTACTTAAGGGTGTGGGGAAGCAGGGAGTGACTAGGAAATGGTGATGCTATTGGCTTTATCTTTTGGGAAGATGTGCAGGGAAGGGCACACCAGTAGTTCTCAGGAGCTACTCCTCATGCAGTACCAGCGTAGGAGGAAGAGCTACTCCAACATGCTGGCAATTACACCTGGGGCTCCCAGGGGCAAAGCATGCAGTCCTTTAAGCTATCTCCCTAGTCCTTCCTGACAGTATGTTGTTGACGGCTTGGGTTCCAAAGTTACAGGTCTCTAAAATTATAGTCCATTTTAAATCTGTGCACTTCACTGCATATAAATTTTATCTCAGAAAGGGGCAAAATTAACTGAATTTTAGTTAATAATATCAAATGATGAAGTGAGCTTGTAATATTATCTATTATTTGGTACTTTTCAAATTTCATATATTTGAAATGTATCAAATAATAGACAAGCTTCCCTTTTTGGAAGAAAAAAAATAAAACTTTTTTTGGGGGTGGGGGGGTCAAACTGGGTCACGCTCAGGGTTTATTCCTTTTCCCTGCACACAGGAATCAATCACTCCTGGTGGGGCTTAGGGGACTGTCTATATGTGGTACAGAGGATTGAAACCAAGTTAGCTACATACAAGGTAAGTGCCCTACCCACTGTTATTTTGTAAGCTCTTTATCTTTCAACCATTAGCTCAGTATTAATATGCAGAGCTTCTGATACTTTATTTTTCTCTTTCATTTTTGTTAATTTGTTTTTGGATCATGTATTTACGCTACCCCTACCTCTCTGCTCAGTGGTCACTCAAGAGGGACTTGAAAGACCCCTGTGGTGCCAAGGATTAAACCTGGCTTGCCGCAGGCAAGGTAAGCACTCCATTCACTGTACTAAGCTCTCCCGCCCAAAACAAAAGCTGTTAAAATAGCTCAATAAAATAAAACCTAGACCACACCAGATAAGAAGGCCAGTAGGAAGGGAGATAATTTGCATTAAAACTTGATAAGGCAACTTATAAATTAGGATCTAGTTGATGTGAGTACTCAATGTACTTCCTTTACCTTTCCTTTGCAGTATTAGAGACCAAACCAGGGTCTCACACAAGTGAGGTATACACCCTACCTCTGAGCCACATCTCCAGCCCCTTATCTTTTATGTCTGAATATTTTCATTTTAAGTTGGGAGAAGGACAGAGAAAGAGAAAGACAGAAGCAAGCTGTTTTTTTTTAATATACTCCACTAGTCTTAAGACTAAGCAATGACAAATATCTAACAACTTTTTCTAATAAAGGTGCACTAACATGCTTCCCAAACTAGAAAATTAAAACAAAAACAAAATGATGCCTGTCTATTCTCTTATGTCAAGAAAAGGTAATAAAATAACCTAAGATCATAGATTATATCAAGTCACAGATTTCAAAAAATTGTATCATTGTAAATTTAAATATGTAAATTTTTTTTTTTTTTTTTTGCTTTTTTGCGTTACACCTGGCAATGCTCAGGGGTTACTCCTGGCTCTTCACTCAGGAATTGAAAACAAGCAGAGCTCTTCGCAGTGCTCACGGGACCATATGGGATGACGGGATTGAACCCGGTCAGCCGCGCAAGGCAACGCCCTACCTGCTGTGCTATCGCCTCCAGCCCCAAATTAAGAACTTTTAATGTAAACATTTCTAATTTTTATTTCATACCCCATTTATAATTAATATTTCAAATTATTTCTATTAAGTTATTTCTTTACTCACCAAGTCATTAGCTTGATCTATTGTAAAAACACTGTTGTTTACTCTATTACCAACTTCAATATGTGCATCAGCTAATGATGAAATAAGCTGTTTACACTCATTCTGCATTCGCGGTGAACGGAACAGCAATTTCGTCATAGTACAAATGTTCTGAAAGGATATCAAGTAAACGTGGCTGCACAGCCAGGGTAACAGCTTTACACTCCTAAAATACAACAGACAACAAATATTCAATGCAAATATATAAATAAGCATAATTCTACAGATGCATACATGTTCACTTGTAAACTACCACATTTTATATTACTAATGATTTTGAACCTATGTTCTGTTACATCTCAGAACAAGTTAGTGCACAGAGAAAAGCTATCACACCCAAACTACACAGAATTTTAATATGAACGACTCAGAACATGCATTTGGAACTACAACATTCCATTAAATTTTCTACATGATTACTCTTACTTTAAACTTACTCCATGTTTATTCACAAATACATATAGCATAGATTTTTAAAATATGTAACTATAGAAAGGAAGTCAGAAAATAACACTTAGCATGCACTAAAAATGTTATTTAAACACTCATTAGATTTCTTAACTGTTGAGCCCACAGCTTCACATGCCATACTACAGAAATGGATATATAATTTAAAAGCTACTTACCTGCCCCCAAATTTAACTAACCCTTCCCACTCTCTTTGGTTGTTGCCTGCCCCAACCAGAGGGGAATGGCTTCAGTGGTGAGCCATGAGGGGTTCTGTGGGATCTGGGTGATCAGCCTGGGCTTCACAGACTAAGTCCAGAGAAGCTCTGTGAGGGTCCAGAAACCGAACTGTCAACACTTGCTGCTGAGTCTGAGAGGCACAAAAACACATCATCACTGCCTCTCCGGCACACCGAATCCTGCCTAAAAACAGATGAGCCTTGATTCTTTCCAGAGGCAAAGCTGGGGTTCAGTTGCAACAAAGCATGGCTCAATTACTTTTAGACACAGCTTTGACAAACTGCTAAGAGGCAGTAACAATAACTCTCACAGCAAGTGCAGACAGTTAAATTTCCAGAATTCCAGTCAATGGAATAAAGCCAGCAGGAAGTTTCTTTTGATTTACAGTGTTTTATACACAATCATATATCTTATTAGAAATAAAGATTAAAGGGCCTACAGGGAAAAGGTTTATTTGGAAACATGATGTTTTTAGTTTGAACTGTGGAGATTTTCTCTTCCTGTGACCAAAAATTCTGCCCCTTGCTACTACTCAAACAAGTAAATCTCTTGTACTCAAAGCCTCTTATCTTTTATAATTTCAGTAATATCTGGAGATACAGAGGAACGAATGAACAGTAATTTCCAGACTGCTTCCACACACACGTTATTAATAGGGAAACCTTTAAACAGTAGGATCAAGAACAAATATCAAGTATGGGCATAGCAGGTATGAGGCTGGGGTTTCTAAGAAAAAATGTCAAGGTTAAAATAAAAATTGGGAAGAATGTTTCAATATAATGTGGATTACTTTTATATAACTTAGATTTTTGTACAGAGAACATTTTCACTTTTCTGCTTGTAAAATATAGTAACAATCCTAACCAATTAATGGAAAAAGGTTTTCATTACTTTCGGTGGGGAAAAAATATCTTACCTTTTGTAAAGCAGCCCATTCGCAGACTACCAAAGCAACACTAATTCTCTGTAAGGCAGATTTGGAGTTCAAATGGAACAGCAGTAACTGACCAAGTGATTCGGCTGGCTTAATTTCCTGGGTTGCCACATTGACACCTGGGTCACAAATACAGCAACAAAGTGCTCCCAATAACCTAAAAGTGAAAAAAGGTTACCACAGAATTTACTTTACATAATTCCCGTTAAAGTTATAACTTTCCTAAGAAAGTCATAACTCTATTTTCAGAAAATAGTTGTTTTAAAGGTTAAGAAATTTAAAAAAATATTTTCTAGCACTTTTTCTTATACAGTAACTAGTAACACTAATGAGACACAACCATGAAGCTTTCTGGTTAAAATAAATAAATGGCTGAATGAATGACTGAATGAATGAATGACGAATGAATGACTGAATGAACGACTGTGGATTTGGCCAGAGAGATAGAACAGTGGATAGGCTGCTTGCCTTGCACAAGACTGACCCAGGTTCAGCCTCGGCAGCCCGTGGCCCGCCCAGTTATCCCTAGAAGATAGAGTAAGGAGTAAATCCTGAAGACCAGGTTCGCCTCGCAGCCCATGTGGTCCCCGAGCCCTACCATAAGTTATCCCTAGAAGATAGAGTAAGGAGTAAATCCTGAACACTTCGAGGATCACCAGAAAAACAAGAAGAATGAAGAGTCTAAACGTCTATTAGACTCACTTGGCTGCCGTCATTCTGGCTCTCATGACCACAAAATCCCTAGTGGCAGGGTCTTCCATGACGGTGTCTGCACCTGCAATGTACTCCTGAAGGACCTCTTTACTCTGGCTTTGGCCTTGGCGCACCTTACCACCTGATTTTTCCTAGGAAAGAGAGGGGGTTTAACTCCAAGTAAATCAATTCATCAATTACAAAATTTAAAAGACAACATCAATATTCTCATTGTCATAATTCTAGTAAAATAGGATTCTTTCCATGAAATTTTCATGAGAAAAATCACTGCATTTTTTCAGGTCTTAAATATGAACAGACAAAGACAATCCCTCCAAACGCATTCCTTGGCTCTAGCTTTGACTTCGAGTAACATATGTAAATCAATAGGTAAATGAGAAGGCTGCATCATTAAACAGAGCCAAGCACCCATCCAAGGACAAGCAGCTGCTACCACATACTGAACTGAAGCTTTGTTCAACAATTCCATCCAAACCTATAGATTGAAAGGGAAACATAAACATTACCTTTTTAGTTCAATTTAATATTAGGAATACCTAATTTAAGTAGGAATACAGGTTATTTTTAAAATTAATATAGGGACTTGTTCTTAAAAACTACTTTGGAGAAGGTTTCTACACTAAAAAAGGCAATATAAAGCAATGCTTTTTTTAAAAAAAGTTTTTCTTTGTTTTGTTTTTTTTTTTAGCCTAACTCCTGTGGTGCTTGTGAGATATCTGGAAAGCTGGGATCAAATCCTGCTGGCCTCCTGCAAGGCAAGCACCTGTAGTCTACCGCACTATTTCTCCAACCACCCTAGAAAAGGATTTAAGAGACTGGGAGATAGGACAGGGTATGTTTGCAAGGCCCAGGACCTTCAATCCCTGAAACCACAGGGACTTCCAAGTACCACCAGGTGAAGCCTGGTGGTGGACAAAGTATGGTCTTAGTGACCCAAGCACCACAGTGGTGACTCTGGTGGTCCCCAGCACAGCACAAGCAGTGTCACACCCCAAGGCCCTACCTAGCACTGAGCTATTCTGCAGGTTGGCTGAGTATTGCTGGAGGTGGTTCTGGAGCACCAAAGCACTACTTGGGAGCCAATTCATGCTATGCCAAAATAAAAAAGTAATATAATTTAAAAATAGAATATAGTCTTATATTCAATATACACTTCAAGGTGTAACAGTAAAACATTGTAAAATATTCTAGTATAAATAACAGCATAAATCTTTTTTTTTTTTTTTTTTGCTTTTTTGGGTCACACTCGGCAATGCTCAGGGGTTTCTCCTGGCTCTGCACTCAGGAATTACTCCTGGCGGTGCTCGGGGGGACCATATGGGACGCCGGGGATCGAACCTGGGCCGGCACAAGCCGGCTGCCTGCAAGGCAAACGCTCTACCCGCTGGGCTATCACTCCGGCCCCAAATCTTGATTCAAATCTTACTCGACAACCTTTCTTGATACCTAACACTGAACGGGTTAAGACCAGCAATGTTAATCAAAACTGTTCACAATAAGCCATACACAAACAAGATTAATTTAAGGCTAACTTAACAAGTTGCATGAATGTCAATTCCTCTGCAAAATTATTATATATTGCAAATGATACCTCCCTCAACTATTTCAAAATATAGCTGGAGAGATTGCTCAGAGTGCAGGCATCACATGTAGAAGCCATGTGTTAATTCTTAGCACTGTCTGGCTCCCATGCCTGGCCACAGCTTGTCAATAGTGGCCCAAACACCAAAATAAAAGAAACAAACAAATGTTTAAAAAAGGATCCGGGGCCGGAGCGATAGCCCAGCGGGTAGGGCGTTTGCCTTGCAAGCGGCCGGCCCATGCCGACCCGGTTCGATCCCCGGCATCCCATATGGTCCCCCGAGCACCGCCAGGAGTAATTCCTGAGTGCAGAGCCAGGAGGAACCCCTGAGCATTGTCGGGTGTGACCCAAAAAAGCAAAAAAATAAATAAATAAACAAAAAGGGATCCGTTGGGAGATGGGGGGAGGGGAAGAGTGCAAGTCACAATGACAATTATACCATGTATTACCAGTAAACTCCAAAAGTTACTTTATAAGATCATCAATATGCATCCTCATAGGAAAATGGGTTAGAATTGGAAAAAAAACTTTCCTTCATTTTATTTTCCATCTAAAGGTTATCAGAATACTTAGAACGTTTGGTAGGACACACGATGAAAGAAATCGTGTGTGTTTATATATATATATGTTATACATATATACATATATATGTATATATGTATATATGTGTATATATACATATATATGTGTATATACACACATCTACTTACATAATATATATAAACACACACATATTTATACTCTTTATGTAACACATATATTTAATATTATATATATTTCTTTGGGGGTCTTTTTTGGGTCATACCTAGTGATGCTCGAGAGACCATATGTGATGCTGAGGATCAAGCCTGGGTTAGCTGCATGCAAGACAAATGCCATACTTGCTGTACTATGGTTCTGGGCTTATATTAATAAAGGGGGGCGGAGAAGCCCAGCGGGTGGGGGGCTTTGCCTTGCGGCTGGACCGTGCCGGCCCGGGTTCAATCCCTGGCATCCCATATGGTCCCCCGAGCACTGCCGGGATGGAGGGGGAGGGGGAGGAGGGAGGGGGAGGGAGGGAGGGAGAAGAAGAGAGGAGAGAGGGAGAGAGAGAGAGAGAAAGAAAAGAAAGAAAGAAAAGAAAAAGAAAGAAAGAAAGAGAGAGAGAGAGAGAGAGAGAGAGAGAGAGAGAGAGAAAGAAAGAAAGAAAGAAAGAAAGAAAGAAAGAAAGAAAGAAAGAAAGAAAGAAAGAAAGAAAGAAAGAAAGAAAGAAAGAAAGAAAGAAAGAAAAGAAAGAAAGAAAGTTAGGGGGACAGAAAGATTGTAGAGCAGGTAGGGTGTTTGCCATGCATCTGGCCAAAGCGGGTGATTCCCAGCATTCCATATGGTTCCCAGAGCACCACCAGGAGTAATTCCTGAATGTAGTCAGGGGTACACCTGAGCACTACTGGTGTTGCCTCAAAAGCTTAAAAAATATTCCTGGGGCCAGAGATAAAGGGGTTAAGGCTCTTGTATTACATGTAGCCAACCCATGTTCTATCCTAGGAACAGCATAATATGGTTGCCTAAGATCACTACTTAGGAAGGCGTGATCTTCCTAAGTACAGATCCAGGAGTAAGTCATGAGAATCACTGGGTGTGGTCCCAAAACAGAAAATAAACAACTATTTCCTGTGTCATCCCACAGATCTTCAGACATTATAAACTGTGTGATAATCTCCTATTTCCTAAAATCCATTAACCCAGAAGAATTTTGAAAATTGGCAATCACTACAATATCACTGAAAAAATGAGTACAAATATACTCATTCTATACCTTGTGAATGAGATCCAGAATTTCCTGGTTGCTTTCTAAAAACACAAAATTGAAAAATGTGTCGCAGCATATCAGACAGGATAGGAATAAGCCAAGATGAAGAATTCTAGAAACAAAAACAGAATAAAAGCTATATTATACAGTATGAAATGTAGGTACCAGCTTATTTGACCATCTGTAAGTTAAATAGCTTATAAAAATGCAAGGTTATAATTTAATAAAGGACTTTTATCAAAGACTAATGATAAATTTTTAACAAATTTTAAAGGAATGCTATCACTTGTATCACTAGACTTCCCGTTCATCATCGATTGGCTCGAGTGGGCACCAGTAACATCTCCATATGTCCTGTCACATGCTAGTATAGCCCAAGGGCATCTGCTTGCTCCAGGAACATAAAGAGCCTCAGACCATTCCATCAGGTCATGGGAATAATAATTCCCATGGTCTATAATTTTACTGTATTTGGCATATCAAATAGTGTTCAGAGGAACACTATGATATTTATCATTTAATGACTTAGAGAAATGAAACTGTATAACCTCTGGGAGACTGGAAAGTCTGTAATGACTAACAACATTAAATTTTGCCTCAAATAAGTTGAAAACACTCTATATGGGAGCAAATAATCATCTCTGACTATGTTATATATCACTGCTTTCTTAGGAACACTGAAAACAATGATCAGAGTACTACAGCTATACTGAATGATCAGAATTTAAATTCTGTATAGAACAAGCCAATTTTACAGAAGGGTACTTTTGATATCTGATGAAAAAGGTACAGTTCTTCTTAGAAATATTTTAATGCGTGGCCTGTGTGCTAGTCCAGCGTGTAGGGCATTTGCCTTGCATGCGGCCAACCGGGTTCGATCCCCAGCATCCCATAAGGTCCCCTGAGCACCGTCAGGAGTAATTCCTGAGTGCAGAGCCAGGAGGTAACCCCCTGAGCATTGCCAGGTGTGACCCTCCAAAAAAACTGATTTATATAAATTTCAAGATTAGTATATATACTTATTAGCTCTTACCTGGTCCTGGGTTGATAATAATGTAAAAAAGAGTTTCCAATGCTGCTCTTCGTACTGATGATATAGTGTGATGCAAAAAGGGCCAAACACGTGGTACCAAAACTGTGAGTGACTGTTGAATACTAACAACAACAACAACAACAACAAAATTAAACTTACTTATTCTCAGCTGAAACTCAACTGATACATAACCTGTCACTTACATGCAGATTTAGTTTGATTTTTGATGACTAAAAATTCTAGAAAGATATACAATTTTCACATTGACATTAATTTAATCCTAAAATTGTTTAACATATAGCACACCAAAATAACCAGGAGTCATAAAGAATAGAAATATTAAGATTATATTTTTCTATACCACGAACACTATTACTTTTATCAAATTACAATTTTCTAATAGACTTGCCCCACCCTTTTTTTTAATTAGTTTTTGGGCCACACCTGGCAGTGCTCAAGGCTTACTCTGGGCTCTGCACTCAGGGTTGACGCTGGCAGACTCCGGGAACCTTATGGGATGCTCTTGATCTGGATCACACACAGATCAACCACATGCAAGACAAGCACCCCACCAATTGTACTATTGTTCTAGTCCCTGACATGCCCTTATTCTTAATACAACAATTCAGTCCATCCTCACTTACTGAAGAAAATAAAGACGTTCATCTTAGTTGAATGATCTACACCACAATGCACCACAGCGGCCAGAGAAGGAGTCCAGGGATTAACGTACTTGTCTTGCACATGGTTGATCCCAAGCACTGCATACAGTCCCACCAGGAATACTCTCTGCATTGAGTCAGCAGTAAGTCTTGTGCACCACCTCCAGGTACAGCACGCAGCACGCAGCACGCTTGCCGCACACACACACACACACACACACACACAACAGAAAGTGCCAGAGAAATAACTCAACCAAAGGCTGAGCACATCCTTTGCATTCAGGAGACCAGACTCTGACACCTGGCACTGTATGGTCCCCTGAGCACTGATTGCTGGGACCAACCAGCAATAGCCAGCAGTAGCCCCAAACCATCACCATGCATGGCTTAAAAACAAAACTACACAAAAATAATAATCAGGGACCGCGGCGATAGCACAGCAGGTAGGTTGTTTGCCTTGTAAGCGGCCAATCTGGGTTCGATCCCCGCATCCCATATAGTGCCCTGAGCACCTCCAGGCGTAATTCCTGAGCAAAGAGCCAGGAGTAATCCCTGAGCATTGCCGGATGTGACCCAAAAAAAGAAAAATAAATAATAACACTTTTTGCATCCCTCTTTGAATCACCTTGAAACTTATCAAATGGGCAACAGGTTTCAGTATGATAGTAGCTTTGAAATGAATTCTAATTTAGCATTACTAAGTTAGAAGAACAAAAAATATCCCCCTTCTTACAGAATAGGTTTTCAGCAGGACAGCTAGAAAGACATCTATCTACAGTAACAATTTATATAACTACAATAATAATTTGAATCAGAATTCCTTTTACATCCAAGAGATCATTAATAAAAGTAACCTGGAATCTTATCTATTAGGCAGCATTTGCAATCTACACCCTCCATAAAAAGATACCTGAGGGGCCGGAGCACAGCGGGTAAGACGTTTGCTTTGCATGCGCCCTACCCAGGTTCGATCCCCGCATCCCATATGGTCCCCGAGCACCGCCAGGAGTAATTCCTGAGCGAAGAGCCAGGAGTAACCCCCTGAGCATTGCCAGGTGTGACCCAGAAAAAAAAAAAAAAAAAAAAAAAAAAAAATATGCCAGGGCTGAAGCAATAGGACAGCCATACCACTCTTGGGAATATACCCTGGGAAGCCAAAAACACAGCGGAAACACATCCGCACTTTTATTTTCATAGCAGCACTATTCACAATAGCCAGGACCTGAAAACAACCAGTATGCCCGAGAACTGATGACTGGATAAAGAAACTGTGGTACATCTACACAATGGAATACTATGCAGCTGTTAGGAAAAATGAAGTTATGAAATTTGCCTATAAATGGATAGACATGGAAAGGATCATGTTGAGTGAAATTAGTCAGAAGGAAAGAGAGAGACATAGAATGACTGCATTTATTTGCATGACATAAATATATCAGGTGGTCTTACCAAAAGTGAAAATTACCGCAAACATGAGGGAGTCAGAGGTTAGGTAAGACAGAGAAGGGAACATTTGTGAATAAATGTCGAAAGGGCTGATACCAACATAGAACTGAGCATTAAATACAGGCAAAAAATTGCAAATGATGGCTTCCAAGTGTATGTAGAGCAACCCACAATGTGTAGGAGAAGGAAGGGAGAGAGAGGGAGAGAGAAAAGAGATAAAGAACCTGCCATTTAGGCAGGCTATGGGAGGGGGAGGGAATTGGGGACATTGATGGTGGGAAATGGGCACTGGTGGAGGGTGGGTGCTGGAACACTATGTGACAGAAACCTCCAAACATGAACAACATTGTAATTGTATATCTCACGGTGGTATAATAAAATGTTTAATTAAAAAAAAAAACTCCTGCCCTGTACCTGGACAGCCCAAGTTTGATCGCCAGCATCCCATATGGTCCCTTGAGCACTGCCAGGAGTGATCCCTGAGCATAGAGCCACAAGTCATGAGTATTGCCAAGTGTGGCCCAAAATACAAAAGTATCACTTGTATCACTTGTCTTCCCGTTCATCATCATTTGCTCCAACGAGCACCAGTAACATCTCCATATGTCCTGTCACATGCTAGTATAGCACAAGGGCATCCGCCGCTCCAGTAACATAAAGAGTCTCAAACCATTCCATCAGGTCATGGGAATGAGGTCTATAATTGTTATTGGTATTTGGCATATCAAATACGACACGGGTAGCTTGCCAGGCTCTGCCATGCAAGCTTCTAGATAGTAGAAGAGTATACAAGGGTGATGCCACACCCTACTACAGGTCTAAACAAATGATTATGCCAAGGAGTTAAACAACTGACAATTTAAATACTTTTTAGTAAAGTGCCAGAAGAAAAAGATTAATTTCAATGTGATACTGAATGCCATTCTATTCTTATAATAGCATTTAATAAGATTCTGAATATTTATCTGAATTTAACATATTATGACTTCATATAAATAAAAAGTGCATTTAAAAAATATGCCAACTATATATTTACTTGTGATTCTTCTCCATGAGCCTATCATTTAATTAATACTATTGCCAGTTTCCTGCCCCTATAGGTATTGCAGGTGTGGCTGCGGTGCCCGGCTGTATTGGCAGGTGGCAGACAGGAGACAGGCTTGTCTACACCCATGAGCCCTGGGTGGTTGATGGTCTCACACAGATAAAAGTGTGGCTCCCTGGGATGAACCCAGAGTCATGGCAGAGCCTGGCAAGCTAACCATTGTGTATTCGATATGCCAAAAACAGTAATAATAATGGACCTCATTCCTAACGAATGGAGATGTTACTGACCCCCGCTTGAGCAAATCAATGAACAATGGGAAGACAAGTGACAAGTGATTGCCAGTTTAATTAATACTCTCTCTCCCACGCTTAACAATTTTTTCTAGCAAGTTCTAAGTCCTGTATTTAGGACGTGTCAACAAACAAGGCTCACAAGTGAAGGTCATTTCCTTTTTTTAATAAAGTTACATTGGAATCTGAACAGTGAGAGACACTGACACACAGGGCAGAGCTGCTACCAGCTCTTCCCGTGGTACATCAAGTTAGTAGAAACCAACCACATTCCAGAAATTCAGATGGTCAATGCAAGAACAGAAATCGACCAGATTAGCCCATAAACCTAAACCCCAACCTAAACCCTAAACCCCATCCTGGATGGTTCATGAACCCCACTGCCCTCTTCCAGTACTCAATGGACCTGAAGACCTGTCCTATTACAAATTACTCTATCCACTGAGGAAGAAAAAAAGAGGAGAAGAAAATGCTTCTAGCCTGACAGAAGAGTGGGCTGCCTGGGATAAATCCAGAGCCATGGCAGAGGCTGGCAAGCTACCCGTGGTGTATTCGATATGCCAAAAATTCACTGACCTTCACAATACTAGGAACAATAAAATTCTCATCAGTGACTTTTAAAAGTGTGGATACAGGGGCCAGAGCAATAGCACAGTGGGTAGGGCATTTGTCTTGCACGCGGCCTACCTGGGTTCGATCCCCGACATCCCATATGGTCCCCTGAAGACTGCCAAGAGTAATTCCTGAGTGAAAAAGCCAGGAGTAACCCCTGAGCATTGCTGTGTGGACCCAAAAAAGGAAAAAAAAAATAGCTTGCATACAAGCTTTTCCTTCTATATTACCAAGAATACTAACAGAAGCACTGAAAGGTAGCAACAAAGAGCCAAAAGTAACACAATGGAAACATTAATCCACACAACTGAGCTGGGGCGTGGGGAGTACCAAAGTGAAAAAGTGGGGCACTGAAATCCTTTGGGAAAGAGAGATGGATATAAGGTTATGGGGCTGATGTTAGAATTTTGTGCATAAGAAACCACCATTAACAGTACTGTAAATTCTGGAAAATCGTTCCCCTAATTATAACCACACTGTTCGGATAGTCCCAAGGGGAAAATAGGTTAGGTCTCGGAATAAAAACAGGTAGCAAAAATGCACCCAGAAAAGAATAGAATAATATAGTTTAGGGGAACTGGAGCGATAGTGCAGTGGGAAAGCCGTTTGCCTTGCACACAACAGATCCAGGTTTGATCCCGGGCATCCTATATGGTCCCGCGAGTACCTCGAAAAGTAATTCCTCAGTGCAGAACCAGGAATAACCCCTGAACATTGACAAGTGTGACAAAAAAAAAAAAAAAAAGATGTAATTCCTGAGCATTACCAGGTGTGACCCAAAAAAGCAAAAAGATGGGGGTGTTTCACGGGCACGCAACATGGGCAAAAAACAATAGGAAACTCAAACCTTACTCAAAACTACGGTGCTTGATGATCATCTATGTGAAACATTCAGTCTTCACTCTTAATGTGGCCACTGAATTTTGATGTGCTTACTCATTGTTCTCAAAGCAATTTAAACAATAGCTCACATGTTCAGAATGGTAGTAGGGGAACAATTTAGTTCCTCATAAATAGACAGCCTGTGTGTTCGGCTGAGGGCTACCCAGACAACCCTAAAACTTGGACAGCTGTGTGTGTCTGTCTTGTTCTCTGAAACCAACCCCTGCTGAATGAGATTGAAGGTACCAATCCAACTGGCATTAGAAAGTAATCATCGAACCTAAATCAATCAATCAATCAATCAATCAATAGTTTTTTAATTTTAATCAATTTTAAATGCCATGGGTATTTTTATAAGAACTGCAATGAATCTGTGTAAATGTTCTTGTCAAGATTGTCATTTAGGGCCAGAGCGATAGTCCAGCGGGTAGGGCGCTTGCCTTGCACGCGCTGGTCCATGCTGGCCTGGGTTTGATCCCCGGCATCCCATATGGTCCCCTGAGCACCGCCAGGAGTAATTCCTGAGTGCAGAGCCAGGAGTAACCCCTGAGCATTGCTGGATGTGACCCAAAAAAGCAAAAAAAAAAAAAAAAAAAAGTCATTTAGACAATATTAATCAGAAGGACTTCTTAACTTTTCTCCAAATGTGTTTTTAAGAAAAAGTTTACTATAAATAGTAGTTTTGAGGCCAGAAAAAAAAAAATATATATATATATGGCTTTGGGGTAGAGATAAAGCCTCATAAATAAAAGGCCCTAGGTTCAATCCCAACATCACAAAAATGATAAAAATAATAAATAAAATCAATAGTTTGTGTTATTGTGTGCATGTGAGTGTGTGTGTGTGTGTGTCTGTCTGTCTGTCTGTCTCTGTGTCTGGTACACATGGAAGGCAAGTGCCCTACCACTGACCTGTATCTCAAACCATACTTAATTTACTGTTCTTCTGCCCCTCAAAGTGTTGTAGGTGTAGCTGTGATGCCCAACTGCGTAAGCAGGTGGCAGACAGGAGACAGGCTTGTCTACACCCAGGGCTCTGCTCCATGGGCCCTGGATGGTTGATGGTCTCACACAGAAAAAGACTGGGCCCCTAGGGTGAACCCAAAACTACAGCAGAGCCTGGCAAGCTACCCATTGTGTATTCAATATGCCAAAAATAGTAACAATAAAGGACCTCATTCTCGATGAATAGAGACGTTACTGGTGCCCGCTCGAGCAAGTCAATGACCAACGGGAAGACAAGAGAAGACAAGTGATTTTGTTTGACGTACTGAAGTCATGAGACTATTGTATTTTTTAGGCTAAATTAACTGGAAATTTATATAAACATTTTTTACATTACTGAACTAACAATAATTACCTGCATTGTTGAACCTGAGGATAAGTTAATAAGGATGAAAGAAGAGTCATAATACTATTTGTTGAAGCTGTTAGATCATCTAGTTCCAGAAGAGCATCCCACAGTGTATTTATAATGAAGGGCACCTAAAAGATCAATAATCAAAAACAGTTATTTTACACAAAATATTCATAAGTCACATCAAAGCAAATACTAGAACGAATGATTAACAAACACAATTCTAAACACCTTGGTTAGCAATAGTTAAGAGCAAAGAAAGGAGTTATTTGCCTTCAGTAACTTCTCTTTAGTAAAAATGCTACTAAACTCGTCTGTCACTACCCTTTTAAGCCATGCTCTTAAGGGGAAGAAGCAAGGACTGGGGAAATAAGACAACTTCCAAATACTTTACGTAAAAACGAACTAAAGTTAATTTAGTATAGACAAAAGATAACCCTCTAAGAAAACTGCAATAATACATTTCATTTATTTATTTGTGGTTTGGGAGCCAAAACTGGCTTTGCTAAGGACACCATGTGAGATGTAAAGGATCAAACCTGGGGCAGCTGTTTGCAAGGTAAGCATCTTAACTGCTGTACCATCTGTTTAGGTCCAACAATACATTTTAGACAATACTAATCATCACTTGAAAATAACAAATCTTTTTTTTTTTTTTTTTTGCTCTTTTGGATCACACCCGGCAATGCTCAGGGGTTACTCAGGAATTACTCCTGGTGGTGCTGGGGGGACCACATGGGACGTCAGGGATCAAACCTAGGTCCGCCATGTGCAAGGCAAGTGCCCTATCTGTTGTGCTATCAATCTGGCCCCAGTAAAGTTAATTTTTAAATGGGGGTTGGAGATTAGGCGGGCGTTAAATGGGTCATATCAGCTGTGCTCGAGGATTTAATCCTGGCTGTGCTCAGGAACCATATGCACCCTATGTGTGCCCAGAATCAAAACCAGAGTACAAAGCAAGTGTCTTACCCTCTGTAGTATCTCTGGTTCAGTGTTTGGGTTATTATTTTTGTTTTTGGACCACAGCCAGCGGTGCTCATGGTTTACTCCCTAGTGATTCCATCAGTAATCATTTCTAGAAGGCTCAGGGCACCATATGGGATGCCAGAATCAAACCTGGATCACATGTAAGACAAGTATCCTATGCACTGTACTATTTCTCTGGCACCATGGTCCTGATTTTTTAAACTTTGGGGTATTTTGGTTTTTTTGAGATTTTTTTTTTTTGGGGGGGAATGTTTTGGACCATACTTGACACTGCTAAGAGTTTATTCCTGGCTTTGTTATAGGGATAATTCCTGGGAGAGCTCCAGGGATCTACGTGCTAAATTACCTCTTCAGCCCAGGGTTTTAAATGTTTAAAATGCACACGGCTGACCCAGGTTCCATCGCAGGCATCCCATATGGTCCCCTGAGCACCGCCAGGAGTATCCTATTGTGGATACAGTAGTCCAATACGATACCTCGTACCAGTGTCTGTTTCCCTCCACCATGTCTCAGGCTTCCCTCATTCCCCCGCCTCCTGCCTTAACACCAGCTTCCCTCTGCCCCACACCCATCAGCCTCTTCGCTCTCACTGCCATGATGAACTCAGTGCGATAGGAGAGTTCCTGGAGTCTGTCTTTGGCCTTTTGTTAATCTCCTGCTATACTTCTTTATATCTCACATGTGAGTTGATTCTGTATGTTTCCTTTTTGGCTGACTTCACTCACCACAATACCCTCTAGTTCTATCTACATAATGGCTAATTAAAAACTTCTGGTTTTTGGGGCCGGAGCGATAGCCCAGTGGGTAGGGCGTTTGCCTTGCATGTGGCGGCCAATGCCAGCCCGGGTTCGATCCTTGGCATCCCATATGGTCCCCCAAGCGCCGCCAGGAGTAATTCCTGAGCAAAGAGCCAGGAGAAACCCCTGAGCATTGCTGGGTGTGACCCAAAAGCAAAAAACAAAGAAACAAACAAAATCAAAAAACTTCTGGTTTTTAAACATGATATATTTGTTTTGACATATGACATTAAATATTTTCATCTGATCTTTTGAAGTGCCTCTTTTAAGGTTGTTTTCTTTTGTACTTTCAAAATCAGAATACATATATTGGAAATATGGAAAGCAGCATTTGGAAAGTGGCTTTTTGTTTTGTTTTTTGGTGAGCGGGATTTAATTTTTTTTTCTTAATTTTGCTTTTTTGGGTCATACCCGGCAATGCTCAGGGGTTCCCTTATGCCACGATATCCAATCGCTGACAGTAGTACTGTAAAATACTGTAAGTCATGCAGGGTCCTTGCAATGTGGCCGACCAGTTTGATGCCTGATTCCACCTATAGTTCCAAGCCCACAGAAACGATCCCTGAGCACAGCCAGCTGTGGACTCCCAAAACACACACACACACACACACACACACACACACACACACACACAACAAAAATCATTACTATGATTAAAATTTAAAAAATTAAAAAACACAAAATTTAAGAGTTGGGGCCAGAAAGTTAGAGCAGGGATTAATATAAGCGCCTCGCATGTGGCAGGCCCTGGTTTAATTCTAGTGACTCAGGATCCCTGCAGCACTACATCCTTGAGCTTCACACTGAACCTCAGGCCCTGTTGGCAGAGAATTACAAAAGAGACCCCAAGGGTTCATGAGCATTGTGAAGAGAGCCCCACCCCCTCTCTGTAAATAAATATAATGAAAGCCAGAGTAGAACTAGAGACATCACTTAAAGGGCTGAACATGTGAGAGTCAAAGATTTGATCCCTGACACTACAAAGTCCCTAGAGCATTGCAACTCCCAAGGCCAGATGTGGCCCCCAAACCAAACCACAACAAGAGCATCCAAGAGTAAAATGAAGAAACACTTGTTTTCTTCTCAAGAGCATCCCTATGCATCCTGTATAAAGGGGGAATTAGATGGATGAACACAAATTACTCTTCCCAAAGGCAATATGACAACTGAGGACTTCTCAAGCTGCTACTTGCTCTCCCTGTGCTCAGCCGCTCATGAGGCGTTCGGGAGGCCTGGCGGGTTCTAGCCCTGGCCTGCCACCCCCAGCAGAGCCTCACAACAAGCCAGACGACACCCCCCACTCCATGAGGGCCGCCATTTTCCACATCCGGACTTCCCTCTCGTCACAACTCCACCCAGCAGACCAGACTATCACAGCCGGCTCGCTTGGCGGTAGCGGCCACGCAGTTCATCAATAAATGCTTTATTAAAGGTGACTACAAGAGTATGCCACCTACACGGTAAGCCTGGCAAGCTCGTGTTGTATTTGATATGCCAAATACCAGTAACATTTATATTAGGTCATTCCCATGACCTAATATAATGGTTTGAGGCTCTTTATGTTCCTGGAGCAAGCAGATGCCTTTGGGTTCTACTAGCATGAGACAGGACATAGGGAGATATTACTGGTGCCCGCTCTAGCAAATAGATGATTAAAGGGAAGATAGTGATAGTGATAGTGAGGACTTCTCTATATAAATAAATGCAGAATGTTTCATTTACCTTTTTGTGTCTGAAGATACACAAGGCTTTCTACCACAGGTACTAAAGATGCTGCTGCAACAGCTCTGACATCATCATCCAGATCCTGGAGCCCTTCTATTATTCTAGTTAAAACTTTAGGCAATAAAGTATTAATTACATCCTGTAATGAAGTACAACAAAACAGATTAATTTTCTGTAGTATAATTATTATGCTTAAACAGTCCATAAAATTTCTCATGAGGGGCTGGAGGAGAGTGGGTTAGCTGCTTGTCTTGCACGTGGCTGATCCAGGTTCAATCCCCAGCACCACATATGGTCCCTAAGCCCTGCCAGAAATAATCCTAAAACAGGGGCCTGAGCGATAGCCCAGCAGGTAGGGCATTTGCCCTTGCACATGGCCGGCCCATGCCGGCATCCCATGTGGTCCCCCGAGCACCGCCAGGAGTAATTCCTGAGTGCAGAGCCAGGAGTAACCCCTGAGCATTGCCGGGTGTGATGCCCCCAAAAAAAAAAATCCTAAAAAAAAAATAAATAATATTAAATAATCTTGCAAAAACAAAAACACAAATTTACAAAATGAAAGCATAAATTCCAATTTTTTTTAAAAAAAATCACATAAAATAGTATCAGAAGTCGATGAACTAGTTTCATTTGAGGAAGAATATGAGTATGGAGTACTTTATTACTGGAGTGGGAAAGATTGGGTAGGGGTACTGTGGCACAATCAGCTGTACTCAGAACTTACTCCTGGATCTATAGTCAGGGATTATTCCTGGGGATGCTTAAGGGACCATTATGCCAAGCCAGTGATAAACCTGGTTCAGCTATGTGCAAGGCAAATGTCTTAACCCATACATTATCTCTCCAGTTACTGAAACACTTTTTTTTTTCTTTTTTTTGGGGGTAGTGGGGGAGTGTCACACCCAACAACGCTCAGGAGCTACTACTAACTCTGCACTCAGCAATAACTCCTGGCAGAGTATTTGGGACCATACGGGATGCCAGGGATGGAACCCGGGTCAGCCGTGCGCAAGTATCACTCTGGCCCGCTGAAATACTTTAATATGATTTTAAACAAAAGAACATATTCTGAAGACTAAAAATTTCCTTTGTACATTATATGCATACTCCTCCACTAGAATTTAACGTATTAATCACTCGGTGCCACTGACAAGGAAAAAAGATATAAGATAGAGTTAAAAAACAGTTATTTCTCTTATCCACTCCTTCTCATTATTCCATTAGATTCTTCCCAATGTATCAACAAAGATGGCCTCCAAGAGCTACACTTCAGTCTTTCCACTTTCTTTCTTTTGGGGGAATTAAGATATCTAATAAGAATTAGACATCTCTCCAGTCTCTGAAACACTTCGGGTACCACAGCTGGCTGGCAGTTCTAGGAGCTAACTTCTGGCTTTGTGCTCAGAGACCATATGGGATACTGGGGATCAAACCCAGGGTCGACTATATGCAAGGCAAGCACCCTACCTTCTAAACTATCACTCCAGCCTTCTGTCCATTTTGTAAAGCTAACTAACCATCTTTTTTAATTATTTTTTAACCTTCTTTAACTAACCAAATTTTAATTTGTTCCCAAATTCTTATTGCATCATCTGTCTTTATCAAAGTACTTCAAAAAGACAAATCTGAAATGACTGACTTATTTGTAACATTTAAGACTCTTAAGGGAATTTCATATAATTAATGAAAATTCATGAAAACTTTGTCACATAGGGGCCAGAGCGATAGTACTGCAGGTAGGGCATTTGCCTTGCATGAAACCAACCCTTTATGATTCGATCCCTGGCATTCCATATGGTCCCGTGAGCATCACTAGGAGTAATTCCTGATGTAGAGCCAGGAGTAACCCCCTGAGAATTGCCAGGTATGACCCCAAAAAGTAAAAACAAAAAACAAAACCAAAAAAATAACTTTGCCACATGTAATTTCAAAACTTAAATGCTTACCTGACGAACTGCCAAAGCGTATTTTTATTCCCAGCAAACCACCATGCCTAACTTCCCATTGCTCCTGTGTCAGTAACTTAAGTAGCACATCCACAGTCTTATGAACTCCTGTTTCATTCATGTGTTTTTAAGACCACACCTAATGTTTGAGCACAAGTTTCACGAACTGGTGCCACAACCTACAAAAAGTGAAACAAAGGAAATTCCTGTTTGTAAAAGTTTATTATGCAGGATTTGAAATCTAACTGGACAGAGACTCCCTTAAGGAATACTCACTTCATCAGAAACAAAATCTCCAAATCTATCTAATGCAAAAACACACAAGAGTCTAATAACCAAATCTTCCAACCACTCTTGATGTTGCTGAATCATCTGTTAAAACAATATGTACAAAAAATAAAAATCACACTTTAATTGGGAAACATTAAATCCAGAGTCAAAATATTTGGAAAAAATGATTTCAGCTACAAAAGCAATATCTAACCATATCCTCTCTGATGATTAGATTGATATAGTACATGCCAACATTTTTCAAAATTCATGAGTTTACTGTTAACGTGCACTCCAAGAAAATTAAAAATTAGAAATGAAAGTTTTTCTAAGTAATGTTATGTATCTGTTATCTGTCCCTAGAAGCTGTGTCTTCATACCATATCTTTGCATACAGACCTCCTAAACTATCCACTGACTCTACTTCCCATTCCTCTATATTCTTCTCAAATGCTCTTGTTTTTACATATTCTTCCAATCAACATTTGAATATCTTTTCCCTGAATTCATTCTGTCTACAGATTTCTTCTTACCTTCTCACTTCCCCCTCATTTTACCAAATTTCTTATTACTTGCCTTTCATTTTGATACCCGATACATTGCTAATTTCTTAACTAGGTAAAGAGGCCAGTAACTGAAACTAAGTGATAACTGCTGCTTTACTACACTTACCTCTTCTAAAGTGCTGTCTCCCATTTTTACCACCACTTTTCCGTGCGCTTTAAGGATTTCTCTAAGTCCAGTGCCTGCACCATGTCGAACCTAAAAAAGAACCAAGCAAATGACAATCCAATGCTTAAAAACCTAAGCTTAACTTTTCTTCACTTTGAAAAGTGAACATCTGTTTTTCTTTTGCTACCCAGGACTAATTCACATCATTTCAATTATTTTTTGTTAGCGGCGTTTTAAAATTTTAACTTTTAACTTTTGAGGTTGGTGGGCATATATGGAAGGACTACTCTCAGTGATGCTGAAGACACCAGACGTGTGCTGGGGGTGAAACTGGAGTAACCCAGTCAAGGCATGTACCTAAACCGCTGCACTATATCTCTGGCCCCTTTGTGGGGTTGTTTTTTTGCCTTTTTGTTTTTGTTTTTTAAAATCAAGTAAAAAGGGCCTGAGAGATAGTACAAGTGTCAAAGACCTTGCCTTACACTCCTGGCTCAGTGCTTCCAGAGGGCTATGCGATGTCAGGGATCAGACCCAGTGTTCCCGAATGCAAAGCAAGCACTCGAAGTCCCTCTGAGCTATTTCCCTGGTCCAACTTCAGTAGCTTCAAACAGAAGCAACAGGGGCTGAAGAAATAGTAAAGCAGTTAGGGTACTTGTCTTGCATGTAACCAACCTGTTTAATCCCCAATATTACATATGGTCTTCCAAGTACCCCTAAATATTAATCTTGCAAAATAAACTCCTCCTAAGATATATTAAAATCTTCAAGTTATTATGAAAATGTCCCCTTTCACTTAGACTGTAATTTGCCCAAAACAGGAATAATAGTTTGTGCTCTTTTTTTTTAATGACAAATACAGTTCTAATGAAGTAATTCTTAAATTCTGATAATCTTTCTTCTTAGGAAAGGCCATACCAGCAGTGCTCAGGGTTTACTTCTGGCCCGTACTCACGTAGCAAACCGAGGTCAGGCATGTGCAAGGCAAACTGTACTAGTTCTCTGATGTCCAAACCTTTCTTCTTCCCACCCCCCCACCCCCATCTATAACTCTACCTATTTGCTCAAAAAAAAACTTTTCACTTCACCTACAAACCTAAAGTGTAATAGTAACAACTGACAAATACAATACTAGTGGTGCCCCTGGCTCTGGGCCGGCGGTCACATCTGACAGGCAACAAGTACGTGTATGTACTGAGGACGGCTGCATGCAAGGCAACTGCCTTAGCTTCTCTTCTCTCTTTGGCTGCACTAAAGCAGTATTTTTAGAATGTCTTAGGAGCCAATTTAAGTGAGAGAGAATGATGAGAGATCATGATTCTTCAATTTCACAGAAGCTTCACTTTATTTTTTTTTTTATTATACCACTGTAGATATACAAATTACAAAGGTGTTCATAATTGACTCTCAGTAATACAGTGTTCCAGCACCCATCCCTCCACAAGTGCTCCATTCCCATCACCAATGTCCCCACATTCCCTCCCACCCACCCCCCAGAAACTTCACTTTTATTCTCTTCCATATATTGAGGTCGATTGCAGATTCTTAATTCAGGGCTAGAGTCAGGAGGTAAGGAGCTTGCTTTGCACACAGTTGACCTGGGTTGGATCCTAGCCTATGGTTTCCCAAGCACCATCAGGAGTAATTCCTGAGTGTGGAGCCAGGAGTAAGCCCTATGCATTGCTGGGTGTGACTCCAAAACCATTACCAAAAAAAAAAGGGAGGGGGAGGGAGAAAAGAAAGAAAAGATTTTTATTTGTCGGGGCCGGAGCGATAGTACAGAAGGTAGGGCATTTGCCTTGCACGCTGCCAACCCGGGTTCGACCCTGAGCACTATCAGGAGTAATTCCTGAGCAAAGAGTCAGGAGTAACCCCTGAGCGTCACCGGCTGTGATTCCAACCCCCACCCCCAAAAAAAAATAATCTTTGTCTTTATGGGCCACAACTGGGTCAGTACACAGGGGATATGCCACAACCACACACTAGGCAACTTCCTTAACTTTTGTACTATATCTAGGCCCTGGTTCAAGAATTCATTAAAGTACTTCTGAAGTTAAAATCCTTAACATATGTAAAAGACTGGGCCCCTTGGGATGAACCCAGAGCCATGGCAGAGCCTGGCAAGCTACCCGTGGTGTATTCGATATGCCAAAAACAGTAACAATAATGAACCTCATTCCCAATGAATGCAGACGTTACTGGCACCCGCTCAAGAAAAGATGAACAATGGGAAGACAAGTGATACAAGTGATACTTCTGAAGTTAAGTGGTTTAGAAAAGCTAATCAAACTCATCAGCTTCCATAATAATCTTACTATCTGGGGCAGGAAAAGTCTATTATAGCTGAAGAAATAAAAAAGAAATGAACACTACACTAAAGAAATATGACAAAGTGCACAAAAATCAACCTCAAGATTCCTACTTAGAAGGGGAGTGGTAGGAAGCCCTGGAAAGTGGCCCTGAGAAGGACAGATAGACCCTGCCAAAACATAACCAGCTGTGCTTGACAGCGTTCCTTAATTAGCAAAAAGCAGAGATGAGATCAATTGTAATGAAGAAATCTTACCTCCCAAGAAGGATTAAAAAGGTCATTGCAAAGTTCTTCACAAAAGCTCTCCAGAGGCCATTCATTTGTCTAAATAAGTAAAAAAGAATTATTCATTTAAAGTATCTTTATGCTAATAATTTAATAAAGCCCAGCAACAGGTTTTTAGATCTAGTAATATTAGTTAATATTAGCAAGGTTTAAATAGTATATAATTACCAATGAAGTCAAGATACCTATAAAACTTTCATAATGAAACTTCTGATGACAGATTGTTAAATATTATCTGACATATTGCTATGTCAAAATTACATATTTATTTATTTAATTTAACATATTGTCTATCGTTAAATATTATCTACTGACATATTGCTATGTCAAAATTACAATTTCATAAAAATAGTTCAGGGTATATCAGTAGTACCTCTTCAATTAAAGAAGAACTGTCTGAAATATTGTCAATGAAGACTTTGGAATCATTTGCAGGCTGATTAATAACAACATTTGTTATTTTTCGTCTCTTTTCTTCTGGTTCACCATCAGTGCTATCATTGCTAAAAAATAAAAATCACCATTTTCAAAAGAAAATAAAAGAATGAAAAGAAAGTAGAAAGCATTATTTAAACAAATGTTTTGCATATTCTACTTAAAATACATACTTATTTTATCATTATCATTATCATTATTATTATTATTATTATTATTATTATTATTATTATTAGCTTTTTGGGTGCACACCTGGCAATGCTCAGGGGTTACTCCTGGATATGCACTCAGGAGTTACTCCTCGCGGTGCTCAGGGGACCATATGAGATGCTGGGGATCGAACCAGGGTTGGATGCATGCAAGGCAAACACCCTCCCGCTGTACTATCGCTCCGGCCCCTCATGTGTATTTTGTTTGGGGGGTCATACCGAGGCTCTGCTCAGGTATCACTCCTGGCAGCTTTTAAGGAATCATATGCCATGCCAGGGATCAAATCCAAATGAGTCGCATGAAAGGCAGATACTATTTTTTTTTTTTTTTTTTTTGCTTTTGGGTCACACACAGTGATGCTCAGGGGCTCTGCACTCAGGAATTACTCCTGGCGGTGCTCGGGAGACCATAGGGGATGCCAGGGATCAAACCTGGGTAGGCTGCATGCAAGGCAAACGCCCTATCCGCTGTACCATGGCTCTGGCCCCAGCAAGAGTTTTCTTGCTCTGTTGATGTAATGATGTAAACATCATATTTATATAGTTATAATGCAATGTTTCATCAATAACAATAACATTTTACTAATTAAGATCACTTAGTTTGGGGCCGGAGAGATAGCCCAGAGGGTAGGGCGTTTGCCTTGCACGCGTGGGCTCATGCCGGCCCGGGTTCGATCCCCGGCATCCCATATGGTCCCCAGAGCACCGGCAGGAGTTATTCCTGAGTGCAGAGCCAGGAGAAACCTCCTGAGCATTGCCGGTGTGACCCAAAAAGCAAAAAAAAAAAAAGAAGAAGATCACTTAATTTGAATCAAATACCTAGGAATCAGTTTGACTAAGAATGTAAAGGATCTGTACAAAGGAAACTACAAAATGTTGCTTCAAGGAATAAATGAGGAAATGGAGACACATTTCCAACTCATGGATTGGGAGAATCAACATTATCGAAATGGTAATACTCCCTTGAGCTTTTACAGAGTCAATGCTGTCCCTATAAGGATACCCATGACCTTCTTCAAAAGAAACTGAAACCCCCACGAATAGCTAAAACAATCCTAGGAAAAAGATGGGAGGTATCAATTTTCCCAACCTTAAACTTTATTGCAAAGCAGTAGTAATTAAAATGGCATGGTACTGGTATAGAGACAGACCTGTAGAGATCTATGGAATAGAACTGAATATCCTGAAACACACTCAAATATACTATCACTTAATCTTCGATAAAAGAGCTAAAAATATTAAGTGGAACAAAGAAAGCCTTTTCAACAAATGATGCTGGGAGAACTGGGCAGCTACGTGTAAAAAAAAAAAAGTTAACTTAGACCTCCTTCTAATGCCATGCACAAACGTAAGATCAAAATGGATTAAAGGGGCCAGAGCGATAGCCCAGCGGGTAGGGCGTTTGCCTTGCACACGGCTGGCTTATGCCAGCCGGGTTCGTCCCTGGAATCCCATAAGGTCCCCCGAGCACCGCCAGGAGTAATTCCTGAGGGCAGAGCCAGGAGAAACCCCTGAGCATCGCCGGGTGTGACCCAAAAAGAAAAAAAAAAAGGATTAAAGATCTCAACAACAGACATGAATCTATAGGGTACATCAAAGAAAGCATAGGAAAAACCGCTCTATGACTTTGAAGCTAAAGACAACTTCAAAGATGAAATACCACTGACAAAGCAAATGGAAGGGATTATATAAAATTGAAAAGCTTCTGCACCTCAAAAGACACAGTAACCAAGATACAAAGACAACCCACACACTGGGAAAGAATATTCACCGAAAGCCCATCTGATAAGTGGTTAATATTCAGGACATATCAAGCACTGGCAAAACTTTACAGGAAAACAGCCAACACCATCAAAAAATGGGGAGAAGAAAGGAACAAAAATTTTTCACAAAGAAATTCGAATGGCTAAATGGCATATGAAAAAGTGCTTTTCATCATTAATTATCAGGGAGATGCAAATCAAAACAATGAGGTATTGTTGCAGGACTCCTCTAAGAACCTCTGCATCTGCCCTGGATTGCCTCCTGCAGGTCACTTCGTAGATAGGGGGGTAGTCTAAATGTGGCAGTTTATCTACCACCCCAGCAGAGCCTCACAACAAGCCAGACGACACCCCACTCCATGGAGGCTGCCGTTTTCCACATCCGGACTTCTTTCTCATCACAACTCCACCCAGCAGACCAGACTATCATAGCCCGGCTCGCACTAGCAGCCCCGCGGTTCATCGATAAATGCTTTATTTAGAGATGACTACAAGAGTATGCCACCCGCACGGCAAGCCTGGCAAGCTGCTCGTGTCGTACTTGATATGCCAAATACCAGTAACATTTATATTAGGTCATTCCTATGACCTAATATAATGGTTTGAGGCTCTTTATGTTCCTGGAGCAAGCGGATGCCTTTGGGTTCTACTAGCATGAGACAGGACATATGGAGATATTACTAGTGCCCGCTCTAGCAAATAGATGATGAACAGGAAGATAGTGATAGTGACAGTGATCTGACCATGTATTCTATACTGGCTGGTATAAATATTCTCTCATGCTACCACAATCATCGTGGGACTAGCTAGATCTTACCAGCATATTTGCCTGGCCATATTGGATCCCTAAGTAAGTAGACCAGAGAGAAATGCTGTTTGCCTCCAAGCAAGCAAGCATGGCTCCCTGATAACTCAAAGAAAACTAAAATACAAAACTACTGTGAAGTAGACGAGACTTGTGAAGGCCTGGAGAAATATTTAATTGGCATTAGTATTAGTCTTTGGTACAGAGACATGCCATCTCAGAAACCCCCCTTCTCTACCCTATAAAAGGCATTTCCAGGCAGATCTTGGCTCAAAACATTAGCACATAATAGGGCCTAGGTGAGGTACTGGGAGAAATTACCTAAGGGCATTTAACCTTCCCTGCTTCCCATAATAGTGGGAGGTCTGAGTTGCAGGGGTATAAAATCAGCCTGCTTCCTCTCTCTCCCTTCTTTCCTCTTTTTGCCATTTTGGCTTCCCTTGGCATTTTGTTTCTCCATCCTCTCCATTCTCTGTTGGGCCTCAACCCGTGGTGGCAGCCATCTTGGCCTACACGTGACTAGGGCCTAGCTAGGAACCCAGAGTCCGGAGGTTTTCCCTGCTCTTGAATTGTATATTGGAACCTGTGATAAGTAAAGCCTTTTAAAACTGCATCGGATTCCTGAGTCTTCATCCATTCCCCACCGGCTTCGAAGGTAAAAAGGGAACTTGCTTCCCGGCACTGTTGGGGATCCCAGCGGCGTCCCAGACAAGGTATCATCTCATACCACAGAGACTAGCACATCCAAAAGAGCAAGAACAATTGGTACTGGCGTGGATGCAGGGAGAAAGGGACTCTCATCCACTGTTGGTGGGAGTGTCGAATGGTCCAGCCCTTTTGGAAAACAATATGGACATTCCTCCAAAAACTAGATATTGAGCTCCCATTTGACCCAGCAATACCACTCCTGGGAATATATCCTGGAGACCCAAAAATCACACAGCAGAAACACTATCTGCACTTCTGTATTCATCACAGCTCTAGTCACAATAACCAGTATCTGGAAACAACCTAAATGCCCGAGAACAGAAAACTGACTAAAGAAACTGTGGTACATCTACACAATGGAATACTATGCAACTGTCAGAAAAGATGTCACTGTCACTGTCTTCCCATTGTTCACCGATTTGCTCGAGTGGGCACTAGTAACATCTCCATTAGTCCTGTCACAAGCAAGTGTAACCCAAGGGCATCTACTTGCTCCAGGGACAGGAGGAGCCCAAACCATTCTTCAGGTCATGGAACTGAGGCCCATAATTGTTACTAGTTTTTGGCATAACAAGTAAATAAAACACGGGTAGCTTGCCAGACTTTACCGTGTAGGTGGTATAGTTTCAGTAGAAGGCTCTCAACCCGAGCATTTACTGATGAAACTTAAAGGGGGAAACTCCCCCACTTTAAGTTTCAGAAAAGACGAAGTAATGAAATTCACCTGCAAATGGATGGACATGGAAACTATCACGCTGAGTGAAATTAGTCAGAAGGAAAAGGATGGATACAGAATGACTGCATTCATTGATGGGACATAAATAAATACCAGTGTTCTACTAATTGTAGGAAATGTTAATGCCAGACTAGAACTGAGTGTTGAATGTACACAAAGGGATTTACAGAATCCCTAAATGTCTGTAGAGCAAGCCACAATGTGTAAGATGTGTGTGTGTTTGTGTGTGTGTGTGTGTGAGAGAGAGAGAGAGAGAGAGAGAGAGGGAGAGAGAGAGAGAGAGAGAGAGAGAAAGGAAAGGAAAAGTATGTGCTATAGAGGCAGGCTAGGGGAAGAGGGAGGGAATTTGGGGGCCACTGGTGGTAGGAATAGGGGCACTGAATAGGGCACTGGTGTAGGGGCAGATGCTGGAACAATGTATGACTGAAACCCAATCATGAACATTTTTGTAACTGTATATCGCACAGTGGTATAATAAAAAAAAAATTTTTTTAAAATCACTTAATTTGGGAGAGGGGCAGGGGGCCACATCAGGCACTGCTCAGGGCTTACTTCTAGCTCTGTACTTAGACTCCTTAGACTCCTGATGGTGCTCGGGGGTAATGTAGAGTTCAGGATATAACCCTAGTCGGCAGCATGTAGGTACACAGTCTACTCAATGTACTTCTCTAGACCCCGCTTAAATTTTTATTGTCATTATTGCTTCGCTTTTGGCTTCTGGTCCATAACCAGGAATGCTCAGAAGTTACTATGGTAGCAAGAATCACTCCTGGCAGGGGCCGGAGCGATAGCACAGAAGTAAGGTGTTTGCCTTGCAAGTGGCCAACCTGGGTTTGATCCCCAGCATCCCATATGGTCCCCCAAGCACTGCCAGGGAGTAATTCCTGAGCGAAGAGCAAGGAGTAACCCCTGAACATTGCCAGGTCTGACTGAAAAAGAAAAAAAAAAAGCAAGAAAAGAAAGAAAGAATCTCTCCTGGCACGTTTGGGGACCATCTGGAATGCCCGGGTTATCTTGGGTGCACGGTAAACTTGGGTTCGATCCCCAGCACCCCATATGGCCTCCCAAGCACTGCCAGGAGTGCTCCCTGAGCACAGACCCACGCATAAGCTCTGAGCTTCACCAGGTATGCCCCCCCAAAAACACAAAACAAAACAAAACGAAAAGCAATACTCAGATTTTTGACAACCACTCAGCTCTGTTAAATGAGAACTTTCTGTGCTGTTGAAGAAAGATTTGAGGAAGAAATTAATAAACACATGAGAGCTTATGAAAATAAGGTTTTGTTATAGAAGGTGGAACTTTTTGTTATTCTTTCTCATCATACAAAACAACAAAAGCAAAACACTGGAGCAAATCGATGAACAACGGGAAGACAAGTGAAGGACTTTCATCCAAATACTTTTTAATTTTTGGGTTACACCTGGGGATGCTCAGGGGTTACTCCTGGCTCTGCACTAAGGAATTACTCCTGGCAGTTCTCAGGGACCATATGGGATGCCAAGGTTCGAACCTGGGTTGTCTGCATACAAGGCAAATGCCCTCCCCATTGGACTATCACTCCCGGTCCTATCCAAAAACTTAAGTGCTGTAAATAATAGATACTATTTTTACAAGTTCATGATTTATTCCAAAACTGTTTATTAAGTGCTTTCTCTGTATCAAATAAAATTTTAAACTCTCAGGATACAATAGTGAGTAAAGTAGATAAATTTTTTTTTTTCTTTGGGGGCTAGAGAGATGATACAGCACATGGGTGTTTGCCTTACACATGGCTGATCTGTCTGTCTGTCTGTCTTCCCGTTCATCATCGATTTGCTCGAAGCAGGCCCCAGTAACATCTCCATATGTCCTGTCTCATGCTAGTAGAGCCCAAGGGCATCTGCTTGCTCCAGGAACATAAAGAGCCTCAATCCATTCCAGAATAAGGCCTATAATTGCTACTGGTATTTGGCATATCAAATACAACATGGGTAGCTTGCCAGGCTCTTCCGTGCAGGTAGCATACCCTTGTAGGCATCTCTGAGTCCAGCATTTATTGCTGAACCGCGTGGCACGCCGAGCCGGCTGTAATAGGCTGTAATAGGCTGGTCTGCTGGGTGGAGTTCTGACGAGAGAGAAGTCCGGATGTGCACAATGGAGACCCTCATGGAGTGGGTGGTCGTCTGGCTTGTTGCGAGGCTCTGCTGGGGTGGTGGGCCAGGGCTAGAACCCACCATCCTCCCGGGTGCCTCGTGGAGCAGCTGGTCACGGAGAGCCAGTGCGCTCTGCCCATGTCTCGAGTCTCTGGCCGGCATACCTGAACGGTTTAAAAGACTGCTGCGGGTGGAACTCGTGGGCCGGGCTGTGATAGGCTGGTCTGCTGGGTGGGTTCGCGGAGAGGAGTCCGGATGTGACAATGGAGGCCCTCTGGAGGGGGGGCGTCTGGCTTGCTGCAAGACTCTGCTGGGGTGGTGGGCCAGGGCTAGAACCCGCCATCCCTCCCGGGCGCCTAGTGAGCGGCTGGTCACCGGGAGAGCTAGTAGCAGCTCTGCCCCATGTCTGCGAGTCTCTGTCATCTATATCACATGGCTGATATAGATTTGATTCCTGACATCCTATATGGTCCCCTGAGCACTGTCAGGAGTAATTTCTGAGTGTACAGCCAGGATTAATCCCAGAGCATCACTGGTTATGGCACCCAAACAAAAACAAAACACCAAACCAAAAAAAAATTATTTTCTTCGGGGCCAAGGAGATGACTCAGGACTGGAGCATGTGCTATAGCATGTAGGAACTTCAGGTTTGATCCCTGGCATCTTATAGTCCGAGCACCGCTGAAGTGGCTCCCTGAACATTTCGCACTGGGAGTGACTGCTAGGCACTGCTAGCATCAATACCCATGGTGCCTCATGCCCCCTACCCCAGAGCCTGTCTTTCTGGGACTTACAATCTACAGAGAAAGATAGGCACTGAATAAAGTAAATAAGAAAATCCACAGTATTTATATATAGCATGTTAATAGCAGGGGTGTATGTAGTAATAAAAGACTGCAGCAAGAAAGAATTATGTGAGATGTTCTGTGGGTTGAATCTGAAATTTTATTATTTGGTGGGGTACTGGACCACACTTGGCAGGGCTTACTCCTGATCGTGTGTAAGGAATCACTTCTGGAGGGAACTTATGCAGTGCAGGGGATCGATCTGGGGTCAGTCAAGTGTCTTAGTCCATGTACTCATTTCTCTGTCCCAGGCCTGCAATTTTATATACAGTGATCAGTAATTTAGAGAACTCATTTAAGTAAAATCTCAGTTTGAGATTATTCAAGGGCTAAGATATTTGTCTTGCATGCTCCAACCTTGGTTTGATCCTTGGCACCTCATTTGGGTTTTTTAAAGTTTTTAAATTTCATTTGCTGCCAGTAGGGATCTTTGAACATAGCTGTGTATGGACCAAACTGCCTTTTCCCTAAGTTTGTATTTTTAGATACAAATCTAAAGGAAACAATGTTCTAATCTTTTAAGAATTTGGAAACAATCTTTTAAGAAGTTGGAAAGATTAGAACAATGTTCTAATCTTTTAAGAATTTGGAAAAAGACATTCTAAATAAAAGAACTATCATGGAAAAAGTTTTTGGAAAAAGAAACATCCTAATAAGTTCAAAATCACTAAGGTGACCAATAGTATGATTAAATTGGAGAGAGTGGGGGAAGGACTTTTAGAGTGAGACTTAGAGGATCAGATTTCTTTGAACCAACCTTACAGAAAAAAATGGTTAGTCAAACTGCAGTATGGTCAGGGGTGCAGTAGTCATAGAAAATGATGTAATACATTAAAGACAGTAGCTATTTCTTTCTGTTAATACTGAGCAGTCTCCCCCCACCCCGTAACATTCTGTCATCAGACTAGCCCAATATTTTTGGTCTTTTAGTCTTTTAGTTATAAAATAGTTCCTCAAATTTTCTGAACATAGTTTTAGTATGACAAATTGCTATATTAGTTTTTGTCAAGATCAAGTCTATAATAGTTAAACTGGCCAAATTCAGGTTGTTGTGCTAAGGGAGTTTAATGTAAAATGAAGAAGAACTGAATTAGAGAGAAAGATATGGGCTTGGGGTGATAGCACAGTGGGTAGGGCGTCTGCACACATAGCAAACCCGGGTTCGATCCCGGCATCCCATATGGTCCCCCGAGCACCACCAGGAGTAATTCCTGAGTGCAGAGCCAGGAGTAACTCCTAAGCATCGTCAGGTGTGACCACAAAAAAAAAAAAAAGATAAAATGACTATTTAATCTTTAGAACCAATTTAAAAGTAAAATATGATTAATCCACTTTACATTCATCAGAAAGAATAGTAGAAAACCTTGCTCTACCATACATAAACATTTTGCGTAATACATACTGTTAGCATTTCATATTAAAACACTGTTTCTTCAATAATAACTTTTTTCAAAAAAAATAAGCTAATGAATCAATTTATAGTTTTGCATGGTATTTTCTTTAACTTTATTGTGTCATTTTTCTAAATTTCAATATTTGGTATTATTTTCCCTACTAAGCAATGATAATTTAATGAATGTTAGCAGTTTTGATTTCTATGTATAATTTAGTTTGTAGTACCCTCACTACCTGTAAGGCTGAATGTGTTTTATTTCATTTTCTATATGTCTTTATAACTACTTCCATTATTCTAACATTTGCACCATGCTCAAATATGATTCTGTTAAACTTAGGCTATATATATTTGTGTTAGCATATAAAATACTAAATATACTGATATGTAAACATAAAAAAATAAAATAAAAGCATAAAGTATGTAAAAAAAAAAAAAAAAAAGAATAGTAGAAAATATTGTACTCAAAATATTTCACAGAGCAATAGTACAGGGTAGGGCTTTTGCCTTGCACATTGCCAACGTGGGTTGCTTAGAGAAGTCCCTAGCTTGGACAAATGATACACTGCAACAATTTTCATTATACAACATGCAATACTTTTTTTTAAACTAGGGACTACACTCTACAGTGCCACCAAATGACATACATTCAGTGGTGCTTAGCAGCCATCTATACTTGGGAACAAATGCAGGGACTCACAAATGCTAGGCATGTTGCTCTATCACTTGAGCCAATTTCCTGTCCAATAAATGCAATCAAGAGTGGGCGTGGGGGGTTCATAACCAATAGTGCTTAGGGGCTACCCTGCTCAGTGCTTGAAGAATCAAGTAGATCAAACCTGGTGCTCTCACATGCCAAATACTGGACGCAGTTACTGAACTCTCTGATACTAAATGCGATACAATATTTTTTTCTTTTATCACAGTTTTATTTATTCTTTTAATTTTATTTTACCACCATGAGGTTGACAATTACAAAGCTGTTCATGACTGGGTTTCAGTCATTATTGTTACAGCACCCATCCCCTCCATCAGTGCACATTTCCTATCACCAATGTCCCCAGTTTCCCTCCCACCACTAGAATATTCTTAACTATGACTCAGACCATTTCTTTTACTTCATTCTCTACTACTCTCACTTCTCTACACTCATCCCAGACAGTTTCTCTTCCTGTCCTAAGAATATTTCATGGGGGCTGGAGTGATAGCACAGTGGGTGGGGCATTTGCCTTGCATGTGGCCAACCCAGGTTCGATCCCCAGCATCCCATATGGTCCCCGAGCACCGCCAGGAGTTAATTCCTGAGTGCAGAGCCAGGAGAAACCCCTGAGCATTGCTGGGTGACC
>JAJIBD010013641.1:0-45547 GCA_021461705.1 Cryptotis parvus | reverse complement strand
AATATTCTTAAAGAATGCTGATTTTAGGATAAGGTCCTTCCCAAGGAAGGACCTTATTTACTACATCGTATACAGTTCACATTTATACATTGTATACAGTTCTAGATAGGGTCTAACTGATACCAGTGAGCCTAGCAAGAAGCCAGAGCAAACCTCACATTATGCAGTCAGTCATTCTCAACATCCAGACTCCTTAGTTCCTCAGAGCTACAGCCAAGAGAAAACCTGATCTTCCCTTTAATTTAAGAGCATCAGTAAATGCTCAAGATGAGAGCCTTCTACTGAGACTATACCACCTACACGGCAAAAGCCTGGCAAGCTACCCGTGTTTTATTTACTTGTTATGCCAAAAACTAGTAACAATTATGGACCTCAGTTTCATGACCTGAAGAATGGTTTGGGGCTCCTCCTGTCCCTGGGGCAAGCAGATGCCCTTGGGTTACACTTACTTGTGACAGGACTAATGGAGATGTTACTAGTGCCCACTTGAGCAAATCAATGAACAATGGGAAGACAGTGACAGACAGTGACAGTGATTGATATACATATATATATGTATATATACATATATACATATATATATTTAATGAATCAATATTCCCTAAAGGCAGTGTCAGCACATTAGAAACATCATATAAACTCAAAAATCCAAATCTAATCTATGTCCTGATTATAAAAGCAAACAGAAAGCTGCAGCTGGGAACAGGTGTTGACAACAGGAACCTCTGGGAAGGGTATGTCTGTCCAGTTCACACTATCTATCTTTAGATACCACCATCAAACAGCTGCAGGTGATAATCCTGGAGCAGGTGTGGTGACCCCTTGCCAAGATCTCTGTGACCCTCCAGGAGTCTTGATCTCAGCAGAAATTCTCAGTTATGCAAACATGCTTCACTGTTTTAGAAAAAGCTTCTTTTGCTTCTCATAACAGTGGGTGTTCTGTCCTGCCATTTAATCACTGCCCTCACCTGGAATGGCCTCTAGAATCTCCTTGTAAGCACTGAGTTATGTTCCAGTATGTAATGGAGGAAATTAAGATCATAAGAAAAATATTCTGCCTGCTCTTGCTTTTTTCATCAATGTATCTGTTAACCTACAAACAAATGCCCTATGAGTTTGTTCTCAAGCACAAACCAGGAGGTTTTAAAAAAAATAATCATTATAAAATGATAAATCTTTATTGCTGGAAAATAGTTTCAAAGAAGGAAGAGTTTAAGCATGCATATATTCCTGCTCTTTGTTTTGTATAGTTAAAAAAAATAGCGGTTCTGATCCTCTTATTTTAATAGAGTTCAAAATACCTCTCTCCCACTCTTTTCCTGTTCCCACACACCCACTTCTCTAGCCAAATTGGTTTGTGAACTCATTGTTCTCATCAGAGGATGTAGTTATGAAGGGAAAGGTATTTGTTTAATGATGGAAATCAACATTGCTAATATCTGTAGCCCCTATTACATACAGTACATTCGTACCCCATCCCCTTTGTGGTTTGATAGTGAGCCTGTGTGGCTTTTGGGGAGCAAACCGTATCACCTTAAGGAAGGTGATTCTGAACCTGAGGAGAAGTACTTCGGTAAAGAAAGCCTTCCTCACTAAGTGGAGCCAGGACTCAGCCTGCTTGAACAAGCCGTGCGCTGCAAAGAGGAACGTGTCCTTTTCTGTCAAAGTGCTCTAGTTCTTTCATTTGTCTTCACTTTGCCGGTGACTTTCCATGTTATGAATAAGGGTAGCTTCAATCAGAGAAATATCCATAATACTAGTTATACTATTATACCTCTTATCTTTACAGTCACAAGAATTTTAAATCATTTAAAACTTAGATAGCCTTATATAAAACAATTTTTTCCTGATCAGGCAACTGTGATTTGCTCCAATTCATTTTGAGTTAAAAGCTGTCATGTTTTCTTAAAAGAAAAAATAGAAAGAAAAGTAAATGATGGCATAGCAACTACAAGGGTCTCGGCACTAAGCGCTGAGGCCCCTGGCTCACTTAAACTAGCTTGCCTGATAAGTTTTCAGATATGTTCATGAAATAATAAATTTGAAAGAACTCTTTTTTAAAATAAGCAACCTTTATTTTGAAATCTCCTGAATTATTCATTCAGCACATCTGTATTGAGGCTCCCCAATGAGCCAAGAACTAGTGCTTGTGGAGCCAGAGCGATAGTCTAGCGGGTAGGGCATTTGCCTTGCATGCGGCCGGGCCCATGTCGGCCCGGGGTTCAATCCCTGGCATCCCATATGGTCCCCTGAGCGCCGCCAGGAGTAATTCCAGAGTGCACAGCCAGGAGAAACCCCTGAACACTGCCAGGTGTGACCCAAAAAAGCAAAAAAAAAAAAAAAAAAGAAACTAGTGTTTGTGCTCTATTAATACTGACTGAAACAAAGTAATGTTCTTGTCCTCATGAAACTTACATTCGGCAGAAGTCAAACACTCCATTTGATAATACACCAAAGTAAAATAAAAGAATAGAAGATAAAATTATTTATGATGAAGATAAAATGAAACACTAAAGAAGAGTATGAAGTTTTGAAAAAAGTTATAGAGAAGGGCACGTGAGAAAGCGAAACACAGCAACCACGGAGATCACGAAAGGATCCAGTTAAGTTCCTCACTGGACTAGATATCCGAGTTTACTGCCCATCTCAACAACTAAGGGCAGATCTATTGTACTTTAAGGCTGGGAAAGCTCCACACACACTAAGAGATTATGCCATCACTACATCACTGCAGAAAGGTGGTAGAGAAGCAATTCTGGAGAAATAAGGATACCTGGAAAAATTCATTTTCATGACTTCGAGGAGGTGCCGTTGGCATCTGGTGGGGAGAAGCCAACAGTCCTGCTAAACAGCTTACAATGTAGGGTCAGTTCACCCTTTTCTCCAATAAAGAGGCTTCAACATCCAACTTAGTCATGCTGCAGTGCTAAGGCTGAACCCCTTTGGCATTTGGAGATAGGAGACACAGTGCGGCGACTGAATATGGCACATAATTCTCTAGGTGGCACAAGCTTTTTGATAAAACCTCAAAAGTTTTGAAGACTTCAAAAAACAAAGGGGATTTTGAACAGAATCAAAATGGGACTGAATCAGACAACAGAATTCAATTACTGGTTTAAAAAAAAACTTGAAATGTCTTCCTAAGACTGCTTGACATTAAGGATTTTGACCTCTAGATGTCATGTTCCTGAGTGTGCATGTCTGTGTGTGTATGTGTGTGTATGAATGCAAAGAAAAGGGCAGTACAAATGCACAAAAGGAGACTTGTGTACCTTGTATGTGAATAAAACCCAACTCTCTAGAGGCACAAACAATGCTGGTTAGAAAAACGGTTAACACATTCTTCTCAACATATTATCACATTATTGACAACCATGAATTTAATATAAATGAGCTGTCTCCTGCCCCTCAAGACTTTAGCACTGTCTTGGAAGGTTTTCTGTGAAAGATTTCTCCAGAGTGACTTTCTGGAAAGACCCACATCCTCATAGCAAGTTCCTTCATCTATCAATAGACATGTAGGTTGTTCTATAGCTGAACTACTGAGTAATTCCATAAAGAGCACAGAAAGTTAGGTATCCTCAAGTGATTTTATGTCCTTTACATATATCCCCAGAAATGAGACACTGTACCTTTGTATAACACCGATACTATTTCCATGATAATTATATAAATTTATATCGGTCCCCACACTATGAGAAAGGTTTTATTTTATAATTTGTTTGCTTTCAGGCCATACTTTGTAAGCACAGAATTTACTCCTGGGTTCCTGATCAGGGCTATCTCTTGACAGTGCTCAGGATCACATGCGGCACAGGAGATTGAATCTGGGTTGATTCAATCTCACAAGAAAAGTGAGTTTATTCTCTGTAGTATTTATCTATCACGCATCTTTTTCTCCATTCTCATTAACAATGTAATATAAACACACACATTTGTATAAATGTACACATATATGAGTATATAAATGCATGTTATATATTTATATATGTACTAACATCACTAGATCACTTGATCAATTGATATCCCATTACTCATCGATTTGCTCGAGCAGGAGCCAGTAATATTTCCATTTGACCCTAACAAGTGGAGTGTAGGGCCCAATGGCATCTGGTTGTTCAGGAATACAAAGAGCCTCAAACCGTTCGTTCAGGGTCTTGATGAAGAAATCTGACCATCTTGTAGGTGGCGGCCACGTGATCTTCTGACATCCCGTGGATCCAGTCAGTAATGGCTCTAGTGCAGCAATTGTCTCCAAATCATATTACATATCCAGCCCATCTGATTTTTGATGCTTTGACAAACGAGACAGCATCCCTGATTCCAGAACAGCGACAGAGGTCGGAGCTCCAGATTCCTTCTTTCACTTGAGTGAAGCGTGATATTTCAAGCATAGCTCTTTCGATTCCTCTTTGGGAGACCCGAATAGCATTCTCATCCTGCTTTCATAGGGCCGGAGGTCTCTGAGGCATATGTTAATGCAGGGAGAATTGTGGAGTTGAAGAGATGTGCCTGGAGCCGGAGGTTCTTTGTCTTTGTAGCTATTTCTTCCATGCTTTTGAGGCATTCCATGCTGCTCTCTTCCTCCCTGTGCAGCCAGGTTTTAGGTCGTTCATCATGTTGACTTCTCGACCTAGGTACACATAACTGCTGCATTCAAAGATGTTTGTTCCATTGAGAGTGAATGGGGCCTCTGGTACTAGTTCATTTCCCATGAACATAGTTTTGCTGTGATTCAGCTTTAGACCTATCTTTCCACATTCTCTGTCGAAGTCAGCCAGCATTTGTGCCTCTTGGCTAATGTTTGGTGTTATTAGAACGATGTCATAAGCAAAAGCAGAGGTGGTGTAGTTGCCGACTGTCTATCTTCATTCCTATTCCTTCCCATTCTAATTGTTGCATGATGTTCTCGAGGGTGGCGCTGAAGAGTTTTGGTGAAATGGTATCACCCTGCCTAACCCCTCTTTTGACATCGATGATCATTTCTTTGTAGAATGGTGAGATCTGGTGGTGAATCCGTAATACAGCTCACGAAGGATCTTGATGTATTGGGTTTGAACGCCCCTGTTTGGCTAGGGCTTCAATGACTGCTTCAGTCTCCACAGAATCAAAGGCTTTCTTTAAATCAATGAATGTGAGATGGAGTGGCATCCTAAACTCCCTACAAACTTCAATGAGTTTGGTTACCGTGTGGATATGGTCGATTGTGTTGGATCCTTTTTGGAAGCAAGCTTACTCGCATGGTTGCCCTTCATCTTATGTTCTGCCAATCCTGTTCAGGATGATTCAAGTGAACAGCTTGTAGATGACAGACAACAGGCAGATATGGCAATAGTTGCCAATGTCGTGGATGTCTCCCTTCTTCAACAGTAGAACTGTCTTTCTGGTTTTCCAATGGGAGGGCACTTTGCATACAGACAGGTTGCATGTGAAGAGCCGAGCCAGTGTATTGATGAGTACTGAAGGCAGATTCTTTAGGTGTTCGGGTCTAACTTTGTGTAGCAGTAAGTAGATCTAAGGATATGCAAAGGAAGGTCTGATGTATACTGCCTGTTAACAGATACATGGGGTCTTCTGGCAGACTGTCTCCCAATAGGAGTTAGCATGTAGAATACCCTAGTGAGACTGTTAATCAAGCTGCAGCTACACAGACAAGGCTATCCTAGGTCATTTCTCTGCACATTCCCTTGTTGGCTCTAATTAGCCCTAGATGGAGTCTTATGAACAAGACTTCGTCTTCTGGGGCTATTTAGGAAGGCTAAGTTAACAAACTGTTGCATTCTTTGCTTATCTCACCTCACTGAGATAGCACCTCCTGGAGGTTTCTGGCTCCTGAGTGTCTCCCTCCCTATCACCATAAATCCTGTGATCACTGTATCACTGTCTTCTCGTTCATCTTCGATTTGCTCAAGCGGGCACCAGTAACATCTCCATATGACCTGTCTCATGCAAGTAGAGCCCAAGGGAACCTGCTTGCTCCAGGAACATAAAGAGCCTCAAACCATTCCATCATGTCATGGGAATGAGGTCTATAATTGTTACTGGTATCTGGCATATCAAATACAACAAAGGTAGCTTGCCAGGCTCTGCCATGCGGGTAGCATACTCTTGTAGTCATCTCAAAATCCAGCATTTATTGATGAACAGGCTGTGATTGGCTGGTCTGCTGGGAGGAGTTCTGATGAGGAGGAAGTCTGGATGTGGAAAATGGAGGTCCTCATGGAGTGGGGGTTTCTGGCTTATTGTGAGGTTCTGCTGGGGTGGCGGGCCAGGGCTAGAACCTGTCATCCCTCCCGGGCACCTCATGAGTGGCTGGGCACAATGAGAGCCAGAAGTAGCTCTGCCCCATGTCTGTCTCTGGATCAGCAAATCCTGTGATAAAAAATGTAAAATGTACTTGCAGTGTCAATTATGTAAACTTAACTCTAAGTTTTACTGCCCTTTGTTTTTTTGGCATATAAGGAAGTTGGGGTCTTTGTTTGGGGGCAGTCAGCTCTAGTCAGTCAGCTCTCCTCAGTTAGCTGTGGTCAGTGACCTCTGTTCAGTTAGCTGCAGTCAGTCAGCCGGCCAGTTAGCCACCAAGATGAGAGCTGTTGCCCCTCTGGCTGGTGATTACTAAAAATATTAATGGAAATACGTCTTGTGCCTGGAGTCTCATCTCTGCGCCTCCGACCGATGGGACAGTCCTGCTTCATGTCTGGGCCTGGTGCTGTTCCCTTCTTTACTGACAAAATTGCATGTTGGATTTCAGAAGGGAGAAAGTTGGGAATGACATATCCATCCTGTGGATGAACTCAGATAGTCTCTCACCCTGTTTGTTCCATCCTTTGGTATGTTTGTTCCATCCTTTGGTATGTGGGCAGGGGGACGTGGCTATCAAAGAGATATGAGTAAAAGTCATGGACAATCTTCTCCATTGCCTTTCTGGAAGATGTGATAGATCCATCAGGACGTTGGAGGGCAGTCAACTTGGTCTTATAGTTGGCGAAGGACAGGCGGGCATTGTGAATGCTTTTCCTGGTTTCTGCTGCATCTTCCAGTATTTCTGCTCTTCTCTGTTTGAGGTCTTTCTTTATCGTTTCTCTGCACTGCTTTGCAAGTTTGGATGTTAGCATTTGGTCACCTGAGGCTCGCGCCTTGCCACGTTGGTGAATGAACTCCAGAGTTTTTGAAGACAGGCATCCTTTTCTCTCTCTCTCTCTCTCTCTCTCTCTCTTCTCTCTCTCTCTGCATTCTTTGCACAATCATGGAGGTGCTGAACCAGTCAGTTGTATTCTTCATTGATGTCCTCAATGATGGTATCCTCCTATGTTGCCACAGTGGTGCCAAAGAGTTCCCAGTTGGTGGTCATTCTGGGAGTTCTCTCCTTAAACTTTGCAGCCTTTTCTCCCCATTGCATGAAATAGAATTTTGCACAAAGGAGATGGTGGAATTTGGGGACGACAGCAACATTAGTCAGGCAAAACTGTCGATTGAAGATGATGTGGTCAATTTCATTGTGGAACTGTCCACCAGGGGATTCCCATGTCCAACGTTTCAATTCAGCCTTCTGGAACTGTGAGTTCTCATGAATGGTCTTGGTGGACATGATGAACTCAGATAGTCTCTCACCCTGTTTGTTCCATTCTAGGACATGGGTCCCTATGTGAATCTTTTTCTGCCGATCTTCTCAGTCCTATCTTGGCATTAAAATCATCGACTATGATCTTGTAGAAGGTGTGATCTTTTTTTATAGAACTCCTCCAGTTCCATGTAGAATTTCTCAGTTTCTTCTTCCTTGTATGTGGAAGTTGGCACATAGACAACAAAGATAGAAACTGCTGGCAGTAGGCCACATCTCTTCAAGTTAATCGTCCTATCCGGTTTGTTAGGCATTCAAATGAATCAATGTTGATTGCCAAGTTCATGTTGACAAGGACACCGATGCCACCGACGACTCTTTCAATGCATGTTCCAAGGAACAGTTCTTCTCCAGTGTCAAAAATGGCGTGATGCGACTGACGCCTCCTCGTCTCAGTCAGACCAATGATGTCATACTTGATCTTTTGTGCTTGCACAATCAGATCCTCGATATATGCTTCCAATGCCAGAGCACGTGCATTCAAAGTACAGACTGTCATTTTAGTCCTTCTTCATTTTGGCAGCTTAGTATGGCCCTGAAATTTTATCAGGCCCTCCTTGTTCATTCTTCCTCATGCTGCCATATTAAGGGTGTTTTCAGTGTCAGGAAGATGAACATTTTTTATTGCTGGTTTTGGCATATTGAATATGCATCGGACAGCTTGCCTGGCTCTTCCGTGCTCACATGTACTCACATACTAGGGAATTATTCAGACTTTAGAAAAAGAAAAGTTTTGTTATTTGTGACAGTCTAGTAAATTTGGAGTACAGTGTGTTGAGTAAACTAAGCATACATAGAAAGTCAAATACTGTATCATCTCAGTTATATTTAGAATTGGAAAAGAGGGGCACTCACAGAAACAGTTGAGGACAAGTTACTGATCAGGGCTTGGGGTGGGGCATTAGCGAGGAGTTTGTCAAAAAAGTACAGATTTACTATGAATAAGTGCTGGAGATCTTGTGTACAATATGGTGGCTATATTAATAATGATGCATTTAGACTTACAATTTGATCAGAGTTAAATCTTAAGTTTCTCCATTTACAGACAAAGGTGTTAACGTGGAGCCAAGGACATGTCTTAGTGGTTGAACATCTTCTTTGCCCTGTGTGAGACTGCCGTTGGACCCCAAAATGCCCTGCCTGCCCCTAGTCTACCTCACCCCACCAGAGAGAGTAATCATTGGCAATACTATTGTGATCCCCATCACAAGGGTGTCCCACGCCCACGATCAGCATTGCAACACAAGAATGTCAAGGACCCAAAGAAAATGAATGAAGAGAGATTCAAACAATAGTATAGTGGGTAGGAAGGACACTTGCCTTGCATGTAGCTGACCCAGGTTCAATTCCCAGCACCTTGCATGATCCTTCTGATAAAGATAATCACTCCTGATAATCACTTCTGATAAGACTATCAGGGGTGATTCCTGAGTGAGGAGCCAGGAGTAAGCCCTGAGCACAGCTGGGTATGGTCACAAAACACATTCTGATGAAGCAAAGTTTTTATATGCAGTAATAAATATGTTAATTAGCTTGACAGCAGCAATCATGTCCAATTATATATGTGGATCAAAATAATCATACCACACTGGTGAAATACTTTGTTTTCTTCAGTTAATCTTACTTTAATTAGATCAGAGAAAACCCAACAAATACAAGAACAAAAATATTTGAAAGGACAGAGAGTGGGGATGTATGTGAGTGTGTACATGAGTATTCAGCTCACTGCTTTTGTTGCTTTTGTTTTGATGTACTTTCTAAGCTAGTACCAATATACTAGCACCTCTGGACTTCAGCATCCTGTCAAAGATATAGAGGTGCAGAGCATGACTCAGGTCCCTCAGCAGCCCCGCCTTTTCGGGATTCTATCATTTTAGAATCATTTCCCTGCCTGCAGTAGAAAGCTGAAAGACTGCAAGCTTCACCATCTGCCTTCGGTGCTCTTCTGCACACTTCACCAGCCCTGTAGGTCTTTTGTGGGTAACATGATTAGGGAGAAGGCAGGCCTCTATTCCTTGCATCCCTTTCCCTTCTGAGGAAATACTATATATTCCTCCTCAAGTTTATGTCAGAAGAATTTTAATGCGCTGATTTTATGTGAAGATCCAAGGATAGAAAACAGATTTTACTCTGTGCTTTACTCAGATGATCATTCCACAGAAGCTGAGCTGGTTCTAAAATAGTCCCCAAAGTAGCTTAAAAAATAATGGAGATTCTAAAACCAGATCACTTCCTGATGAAAACTCAGGGCTTGTTCAATTTTTAATCCTTTCTGAAATCACCATGGTTTTTCTTTTTCCCACTGAAGTGTTCAGAATGAAGTCCTTGGATTTGTGCTTTGGCTACATTTACCTGGTGTGGCTCATTTTCCTGTCTTTTAATTAAGGCTTTCCTAGTTTTAAATAATGGTTAGTTGTCTTTGGGGGGTCCTTTATGGTGCTTATTGCTATTTGTCTGACAAATATTAAGCATTAAATATTCATCATTTAAATGCAATTAAAATATAGAATCGCAAGAACATCATTGCAATGATTTAAATTGATCCAGTTTTAATTAAGGGATGAGGGCAATCGGGATTGGAAACATAATACATTGTACAATCAAGAGGCCATATATCTGGGTTTTAAATAATTTAAAATGTCTGTGACTTGAAAGATAAGAGGTATGTGAGTGTATTTGCCAAAAATGAATGGTAATGATATGAGTGAATAATAAGAAGCCATGGGTAGAAAATTTAAACATGAGAAAAAAAATTTAAAAATTTCTCTGCCCAGGGACCAGGGAATATGGTTTAAAGTGATAGGTCATATATCTAGCACATGGAAGGCCTTGCCTTAAATTCCCTGTACTGTATGTCGTGCCTGCTTACTGAGGGTTGTAGTTTGACTTATTTGCAGGATCCAAGAAACACTAGAAGTAGCCCCTAAAAAATGAGAGAAAAAATAAAATTTTATCTGCTGTAAATTGTTCATTATTCTTAAATTCTTCTAAAATCACTAAGAATAAATCCTCACATAAGGGTGAAATAAGACACTCAGTTACATATTAGAAATCATATCCCATCAAAAATTCTTAGATATATTTATATTTCACTGGGATCATGTTTATTTCTTTGTGGTTCTATGTGTCATTAGCTTAATTAGAATATGCAGAATTGACCAGAAATGTGGTCTGTGAATGATAAAACCTAACAGGAGGTAAAAATACTTTTAAATTAATTGACATTTTCATTATTCAATTGACTCTAAAGGACTCCATATAAATTATATTGCCATATATAAATTGTTTGAACTTTAGCTGCCACATTTTCCATATAAGCCAACAGCATCTATAAACAGTGTTAAGTGAAGCGAAAAGTGGTTTGTTTCCCTATGGAGGCTGGAAATGTGAAGTCTCATGATTTTTCAGGCTCATATATTTTCATAATCAACATCTCATCGCATTTTAATTAAAGTACTATTATCTCTGAATACAATACCCAAACTCATTGGCTACGACATACATGTGCAGCTCAGTGCCTGTGCCAGGGTCTGTGTGTGACTCTTCGTTTGAGCCAACCTCAACCTGGGCACTGCTAGGGACTGGGAATCCATGCACTGGCTCCAGTGAGCATCTGGACTGTCCAATACCTTTTTGAACAAAAACCTTGGGAAGTCCCTCAGCCAGTGCTACACTCTGATTTTTAGCAGAAGACTAACAGAACAGAATCAATTCTAGAAAATAGGAATGTAGATCACAACGCTCTAACATGGATATAATGAAATTCATGTATGCAATTTAAAATGTTCTAGCTGATAGCACATTTTTTAAAAGAAAAACATGGAAAGCTCGTATCATTTGTATCATTCATCTTCCAGTTGTTCATTGATTTGCTCAAGTGGTCACCAGTAACATCTCCATTTGTTGGCAATGAGACCCATTTTCGTTACTGCTTTTGGCATATCAAATACACCAAAGGTAGCTTGCCAGGCTCTCCCATGGCTCTGGGTTCATCCCAGGGGGCCCAGTCTTTGTCTATGTCAGACCATCAACCATTCAGGGCCCACGGGCAGAGCCCTGGGTTTAGACAAGCCTGTCTCCTGTCTGCCACCTGATGACACAGCCAGGGACTGCAGCCACATCTGCAACACCTTAATTCTAATAATATTATTCACTCCAAATTATAATTATTTCATTAAGTATTCAGCATAATATAATTGAATTATTTTATATTACTTTGCCATGGCAGATCTTTGAAATCTGGTTTGTATTTTATTCATCAAGGACCTCTCAGTTTGTTCTAGCCATAGATTATATGCTCAGTAGTCACAGTACCCTCTGACTAGGAAGAACTGAAGGTGTAGTAGAGCACTGAGCTTTCAAAGGGGACAAAAAATGATGTTGTAGTACTCACGGAATGAGAAGGCTAGGAAAGGGGAACCTTGTCTTCCTGAAAGTATTACTTGACTGCAGAGTTTCAGACAAAGCTATTAAAAGTAAGTTTTTATACCAGTTATAAGGGACAATGCTTTCTGAAGAAGTTTACAATCAAATTATTGCCTATTCATGCAATGAAATAACAGGGAAAAAGACTGAGAAATCTATAACAGGCAACTATAAAGAAAATTTTTACAAACAGTATTTATTTAAAGAAGTCAGATACAAAAATTAAAGAATTTTCCTGGTGTGATACAAAGAAGCAAAATGAATCAAAGGAATATAATGCCAGGATAGCAAGCCTTGATCCAACAGGGAATGAGGGAAGTGGAATGATCAGGCAGAGTGAAAGGAACATAGGCAGAGGAATAAGGAGATCTCACAGGCCGACACAGACTATGGACTGAGTCTGGATTGCTCTTCAGAGAGGCCTTGGATCAAGACAAAGGAGTCAGGCTTTTTACCTCCCACTGACAGTCACTCAGTGCCCCACCCCAATCTCTCCTAGCTGTAAGAATTAGCACTATTACCTTGAAGGTGACATTGAGAGGGTGCGTAACAGCAGCCATTACTGACATCCTAGTAAAAGTGGCCTTTAGGGGCTGGAGAAATAGTAGAACTGACCCGGATTTGATTCTTGGCACCACATATGGTTCCTTGAGCTCTTCCAGGAGTGATCTCCATGGGCACAAAGCCAGATGTAAGCCCCGAGTGTTTCTGTCCAGAATACAAATAAAATTAATTAAATAAAAATAAAAGTTTTCTTCTTATACCAGACAACAGGAGTTATCTGCCCCTTGTCTTATTGGTGCCCATGGCTCTCTATGGTTACGGGGGCCCTCTTTGTTCCTAACTATTGTTTTAGAAGGTCCCTTCTGAAGTGAGCTTACTTGGTATGTTGTTTCAAACTAGGTAACAGCTAGCACTTATATGGAAATTGTTCTGCCAAAAGTCTTTGAGGAGTTGTTTATGTGCAAACCTCCTGCTCTGAATGTTTCCCTTTAGTTTTCTACTAAAGAGCAGAATCTCTTACTGCCATTTACCCTCTGTGCAATCTCAGGCCATGAAATATTCGTTTTTAGCAGTAAAACTGCAGTGTAGTTATGCAAGTTTGATGTTGATGAGTGTAAGTAGCTGGCACAAATGAAACAGTTCTAGAATTTAACTGTTCAGTGGTATGTGCCAAAGTCTCCTGGGCTGTAGGAAATTGGGTTTTCAGCACATATCAAGTCTGACTTGAATTTCCCTGACTATGTTGATGCCAATTCAGGTTCCAAGCCATATATTTGTTTGATATTATTTTCTCTTTCCCAATCTACTTAGCATATAGTTTGCCTTTGATAGTAAAAATGTGTTGTTATTCAGTAGAACCGCCTAGTTTACTTGTCCATGTAATATACCATAATATATAACCTCAATTTCCTTTAGCCTGACATTCTTTTTACTGGGTAGTGAATTTATATTTGTTCTAATATATGCTAACTTATAGTAATAGATCTGAACAGAAAGCAGATTTAAATCAGTTCTCAGATAATGATGGAAAGAGTCAGTAATAAATTCTAACTGCACTCTCCTCATTGAATGAAAATGGGCCGTTAATTATCAATCCTAATATAACAACCCATGCCATTCTATCATGTCTCAAATAGCATTTTGTAACTTTCTAGTGAACAAACCTATTTAATAGCTGTTAAAATGAACTGGATGAGTGTCTAGGGGAATGTCTCTGTGGCAAACAAGTTCCTGCCTTACAAGGGTGAAGCCAAGTTCAAGCCCCGGTGCTGCCCACATCTGCCAAGCACAGTCCCTGTGGCTCTGCTGAGGTAAATAGTGGTGCCACAACCTTTGCGTGGGATCTCTAGCATACAACCCAGTGTATGTGAGCACCACAGCTAAAATGTGCAACCTCAGGGGAGCAATATCCAGACACACTGCATCTAAAGAGTGGAACACCCCTCCCCCCACCCCAGCAAGCACTTGTTGCAAGCACAGTGATTAATAAAATAGTCACTATCACTATCACTATCTTCCCGTTAATCATCTATTTGCTAGAGCGGGCACCAGTAATATCGCCATATGTCCTGTCTGATGCTAGTAGAACCCAAAGGCCTCCGCTTGCTCCAGGAACATAAAAAGCCTCAAGCCATTGTATTGGGTCATGGGAATGACCTAATATAAATGATACTGGTATTTGGCATATCAAATACTACACGAGCAGCTTGCCAGGTTGCCGTGCGGGTAATAAAATAGTAAAGCCTGACAAACACTCCAACCGAAAGTGTGAGCCCTAGAATTGAACATATGTCTAAGTCCCATTCAGCTCAACAACAGCAACCATGCAATGAGGGAAGAGGATTACCTGAAAGTCATTGGGTACTTTCTATGCTCATTCACAACACCAGGCATTACATGGTGAGAGTCAATGGAAACTTCATCTGGGCAACTTCTGTTATTATCATGGGGGTCACCTTGTAGGTTTTAGGAGGTTGTGGCAAAGAGGGAAACCACAGGACCGTTGACTGTAGAATCAGACAGAGCAGTCAGATGTAAGAGAAACAAAATAGGTCACAGAACAAATAGGATCAGAAATTTAAAGCCACCCATAAATCTTGCCATGAATTTGAGGCTCAGAGAAGATGAAGGTCTAGAGATTAAGACAAGGCAAAGCATCTAATAGAAGCTATGGGCCCTCTCAATGACAAAGTTCCTTAAGTGCTTCAAAGTCACTGAAATACTCTGCCTTGACTGGCCACAACATGTCATTCCAAATCCCATTCCAAATCCCATGTGATTTACCATTCACATCAAGATAAAGAGAAGTCTCCGGCCTATTCAGACACTTAATTTTTGCTTTTATCTATCACAAAGAAATTATAAACCTTTACTAAATAAGCCTCACAATATCTGACAGTTAAGCCATAAATTGAACACATATACAACCCCCTACTGGAATAATGCCCTATTTGGAATAGGAGCTTTTTTGGGCTCTAACTAGACAGCAGTTTAAGACAGGATGCTGAGGACAACATATGGATTGAAGATAGAAATGGATGGAAGTATGAAAATGGGACAGGAAGCTAAATTAGATATGCACTCAGTTCTATTAATATAAATAGAAATATCTGTAATACCAGGTATATGAGTTTAAGTACTGCAAATGGTTAATTATGCATCAACAAAATCTTCTATAAAAATGGGAAAAGTGCTCTGAAAGACTTGAAACACTCAAGTATTTAAACTGGGTTATGTTTTTCAGACCTAGTTTTATATAATTAAAATTTGAATCTCCTAACGCAAATAAGAATGCATGCTGGCCCATTAAAATAATAAGTTTTGATCATCAAGGAAAAACATCTCTGTAGAGGAGATGAATAAAATTATGGAATTGTTTTTCCATTACAAATTCTAGAGTACCACGTTCACTACTTTTCCTGTAAACCCTCTGCCATTCACCTATTGCTCTCAGGGCAAAAATGATCCCATTCACAATAGAATGTTTCTCATCTCTCTTCTGGGTTCAACTCCTTTTTTTCAGCTATCATTTCCAGCAAAGCACCTCACTGCCTACTTGTCCAGTCTGTCCCAATTTCCTTCCAAAATCATCTATTAACTTGAATTTTATTTTTTTATCCACAAATTTCATAAGCTTTCCTGCCCCCTCCAAAAAAAAAAAAGAAGAAAGGCAATGGCTTCACTTACTTCCAAGACAAATTATTTGCACTTAATCCCATGCCGTCTCATCTTCTTTGGGAGGCATTATTCCAGTCAACAAGTAGCTTTATCTGCTATTTAAAAAATACTTTATTTTAGTGACTTCTGTATAATACACAATCAAAACTTCAGTGTGTTAAAAGAATAGTAATAATTTATTTTGTCAAGTCTGCAAGTTGGGGAGAACAACTGATGACTCCTTTTGTCAGTCACCTTGGCTTGATGCTTATAAATAACAGGGGCTTGTTAGATTTCCCCCACCTATCTTTATCTTTCTGTGTAAGCAGCTTCACCACTAGCAAGATAGTGTCAAAGTCAAATCTTTTGCAGGTATCTAGCATTTTTCTGAGAATAAAAGCAAAGTACTAGATGATCTTAATGCTTTGACCAGAAAGTCTGTTCAAGAACATTACATATTGTTAGTCAGGAAGTCATCCCAGTCTTAAGCTAAGGATAAAGATGTGAATCCTTGGAGTTAGTGCTGTGACTGCCAATCCTCCCTCTCAACTTCTCCTAATCAGTTTCCCTGAGCCTTATAAAACTTACTGGGATGGGAATGCAACACTGTAGTAGAGGACTTGTACATCTTAAATCCAGGATTTGAACCTCAGAACTGAAAAATAATAGTAAAACTAAATCAACTTTATTTCCAACCTTATTCTCTGAAAAAATGTTGTTACCTAGGCCAGAGGGATATAAAGAAGATAAAATGCTTCCTTTGCATGAAGCTGACTCTGGTTTGATCCCCACACAGAAAATTGTCCCCTAAGCAATGTCACAGGACACTAGGTAATTCTGAGCACAGAGCTAGGTATAGCCTCTAGCTCCTTCTCACAGAGGGTTGTAACTCTCTCACATTACATATTATCATCTCTTCTCAAGAGTCATGCTTTACTTCTATTTCTTCCAAGGAACATCTCTCATTTTTCTATCTTAATCCATGATAAACTCACTCCCAGTCTAAACACAATGTTAAAAAAAAAAAAAGTCTTTTTTTTCTTTTGTTTTTGGGTTACAACCAGTGGGATCAGGCACTGTAGGATGTCATAGTTCAAACCCAAGTGTCCAACACGCAAAGTATGTTCTTCCCTCTGAGGCATCTCCCTGGTCCCAAGTTCTTCATTTTTAAACTGAATGTGTTCTTTGTTCTGCTTTTATGATGTATTCTAAATCACTTCTTTCTTGTGAGCTCCTTTTTGAAATCCTTTCCTGCTTGGCATCTGAGGGATTGTGTAGCTCATATTTAAACTTGTTCCTTCTTGATAACTTCCTCCAACTCTCTTCCTCTACCTGAAAGTAGGAGGTTTCTGCAGTACCCTACTCCTATGCTGCCTAATCTGTAGCTAAATTATCACAACCCCACCTTGGTAAAAATCTAGAAACCACCCCTCTTTTCATTCCCATTGCTCCTACACCAATTCTAAACTTCATTTACTCCTCCTTAGGCAAATACAAAAGCCTTATATTTGATCTCAAATGCCAACTTCTCCCACTTCCAATCCTACAGTGGGTACAAACTGGTACAAAAGAACAGGCTTCCCTTATAGCAATCAGGATGAAAAAATCTGTCCTTATCCACCTATGTCCCCTTAACAAAGATCAGGGCTATTGTCTTAGTTTCAAAAACTCATGAAAATGTTTCCCAATGATATTTTCAGCTCCCACAACAGATTCACATAGTCTAAACGTTAGTCCCCCTAGGATATTTCACAGTTTTCTAAAGCTGTCATACTGTTTTGCCTCTGTACTCTCTTCTTTCACAGACTTGCTCTCCATTATCTGTACTTATTTAAAACATTCTTAGTTTTTAATACCATGTTTAAAACCTATATTTTCTACAAATACATCATAGACAGAATTGTTCCACTTGTTTTATATGTGAGAGATTTTGTTTAGACTTTACAGTTTGAGCCTACCATGCCATATATTTTATGTTAATATTTGCTTGACCCTCACTAAATCATAAACCCATGACACTAGAGACTCAGTCATCCTAACACCTAGCACAGTTCATAAGAGCTCAATTCTAGAGCTGAGAATATAGCTCAAGTTAAAAGAGCATGATGAGAGTGCACAAAAACTTGAATTCAACCTTGAAATGTGAGCATATCTTAGTATATCTTTGCTCCTAAGTTCTACTATTGGTCCCTAAGCACCACAGCATAAGGCCTTCACATTTCTGGACTGAACATCAATGGGAGTTTGGCAGTGTTGAGTTTCACTAAATATGCATGCATGATATAGCAGGAACTAAGGTGGAAAGTGCCAGGTCACAGGTAGCCAATCATACCCAGGGATAGGCAGCCAATCAGAATGTAAAAGGGCACACCTGGGGTTGAGATTTGGCAGCAAATAAAAGGCACCCCCAGGCTCTCCCACTCTTTCTGTCTCTCTTGTCTCTCTCTCTCTCTCTCTCTCTCTCTCTCTCTCTCTCTCTCTCTCTTCTCTGCTCCCATTCCAGCTCCCTCTCTCCCTCCTCCCTTCCTGGATCAGGTAGGTCAGCATGCCCAGGTTCTGGGCCCATACAGATAGGCAAGAAGGAAAGCCAGGCAAGGGCAGATACAGGTATGGGCCCAGCTCAGACACCCAGGTTACAGTAGGGCTTGGATGCCCAGGATAGCTCAGGTTCAGGCAGTGCATGGATGTCAAGGTAATGTCAAGGTACTGAGCACAGGAGTCTCACCCACGTGCACAGGGTAGTGGTGGAGACTAAAGAAAGCCAGAACAGGACAATACGGACCACTGGGGTACAGCTGGGAGGCCCAGTGGCAGGTACATGTGGCTGTACCACGCGCATGTGGCTTTGGCTGGAGGCTGGGAGAGCACACTCAGGACAGAGAGAACAGCACAGGAACAGGACCAGGCCATCGTTCATGGGAGGCAGTAGACTGCATGGGACTGGACCAGTAACAGAGAGGCCTAGACATTTGGGGAGGGACCTGCAATCATCTGTATCTTCAATCTTCTGAGTGTTGTATGTAAATCTTTCATACAATTTCAAGAACCCACTAGCACAGAAAAACCTACTTTCTCTTTAACATGCAGAGTATCTAAAGGGTTTCCACTCTTAGCCAGAGTCCTGTCAAATGACAAAGGATTTTTTTCCTTCAATACATGCTGCAGTTACTTCACTTGCCAGTTTAGAATGGGATTACTAAAATTCTGCCCCACCTGAAGTTACTCAAGGGTGTAAGTATTAAATTTACTGGAGGAACATTTTAAAATATCTCTAATTAGTATAGTGGGTAAGATGCTTACCCCTGCATACAGTTTTACCCAGGTTCAATGCCTGCTACCATACGTAGTTCCTCAAGTACAGATCCCTCAGCATAGAGCCAAGAGTAAGCCTTGAGAACTGTAGGTGTGCTCCTGAATTAAACAAACAAAAAATATTTAAAAGTATCAAGAAAATATATCTGCATTTTCCAAAATCACATGGATAATCACCTTACTTTTTACTATCTTGTTTTATGTCACTTCTCTAGGATTTATCACAAACTGATTCTTATTAAAGTTTATGGCTCAGGATATATGTAACAGTGACATTTCAGTTATATAAGGAGAAGGAGATATATTACAATTTAATTAACTGTATAAATAGTATGAAGATAAGTCCATAGAATGAATAAGAAGATATTGCTAAGTATTTCATGTAAAAAATAAGAATTGATTATTCTGGCCTAAACTATAAAATTTTATATTATGTTCCTGGTGAGCAACAATTAAGGCTCTAACTCATTTTTCAACAATAGATTTATTTATAAGCTGACTATTTAAATAAATCAATTATATGTCCTCAACTTCTTATAAATTATTTAACATTTATCTTTCATCTATCTTTGAATAACTATTTCCAAGTTTTGTATATTAGGTGGCTGAACCCACCAGTAGATTTCTAACAAATACTTAGTGGTTTAGAAATAAATACTAAAGAAGTTCCTGTTTTAAAGAAAGTATTGGGTGAATTGTTGAGCAAACTGAGTGGCTATATTCTGATTCACACTTTGAAAATTCAACCTCACATAAACAGCTTGGGTATATATTTATGATTAAATTGGATCCCAATAATAGTTTGAACATTTATTATAAAGAAGTTGAAATAAAGTTTTTCCCATTTAAATAAATTTCATCATTTCCATTTTTAAAACTCTAATGGTGATCACCTGAAGCACATAAGTATCATTTATAACAGAGCAATTTTAGAAACCTGGATGGGTCCAGAAAACCTTGATTGTTACAGGAAGAAGATAACAGGGAACTTGCAGTCCTTTCTGTGTGGTTTTAACTGATATTTCAAAGCTGTAAAACATACCATTAGCATTTCCTACTTCCTACATTTGTTCTTCTTTTTATCTACCACCTTTCTTAGCACAGATGGTCTTGCCTTAATCCCCTTTAGCAGTCTCTTGTTTGAAATCAGTTAAGGATATATTTCGGATTTCAAGATGACTTAGGCCCATGTAATATCTCGATCATCATCCCTATTCCCCACCAAAAGGAGGGTGTGCATTGTGAGTAACCAAACAAAAAAGTGAGAGAAGCATTTCAGTGAATAAAGATGCAATTCATATTGCATATATAATATATACTAAATAGAATGCCAACATTTTTAAAGCCCTAATGAATTAAGTCTCTAATCACTAAAGATCAGAATAGCTAAGATCACAAAATGTTCTTGATGGATGTATTCCACCCGCACGGCAGAGCCTGGCAAGCTACCCATGTCGTATTTGATATGCCAAAACCAGTAATAATTATAGACCTCATTCCCATGACCTGAAGGAATGGTTTGATGCTCTTCATGTGCCTTGAGTGAGCAGGTGCCCTTAGGCTACACTAGCATGCGACAGGACATATGGAGATGTTACTGGTGCCCGCTTGAGCAAATAGATGAACAACGGGAAGAAAAGTGATACAAGTGATACAAGTGATGGATAGACATATGTTGCAGGACTCCTCTAAGAGCCTCTGCATCTGCTCTGGATTGCCGCCTGCAAATCACTTCATAGATAAGGGGGTAGTTTAAATGTGGCAGTTTATCTGACCATGTATTCTGTACTAGCTGGTATAAATATTCTCTCATGCTACCACAATCATTGTGGGACTAGCTAGATCTTACCAGCATATTTGCCTGGCCACGTTGGATCTCTAAGTAATTAGACCAGAGAGAAATGCTGTTTGCCTCCAAGCAAGCAAGCATGGCTCCCTGATAACTCAAAGGCAACTAAAATACAAAAATACCGTGAAGCAGACGAGACTCTTGTGAAGGTTTGGAGAAATAATTAACTGGCATTAGTATTAGTCTTTGGTACAGAGACATGCCATCTCAGAAGCCCCCTTCTCTACCCTATAAAGGCATTTCCAGGAAGATTGTTTTTTTTTTTTTTTTTGCTTTTTTGGGTCACACCCAGCAATGCTCAGGGGCTTCTCCTTGCTCTGCACTCAGGAATCACTCCTGGCAGTGCTTGGGGGACCATATGGGATGCTGGGGATCGAACCCATGCTGGGGGGATCAGCATGGGCCGGCTGCGTGCAAGGCAAATGTCCTACCCACTGGGCTATCGCTCTGTCCCTCCAGGCAGATCTTGGCTCAAAACATTAGCATATAATAGGGCCTAGGTGAGGTGCTGGGAGAAATTACCTAAGGGCATTTCACCCTTCCTGCTTCCCATAATAGTGGGAGGTCTGAGTTGCAGGGGTATAAAACCAGCCTGCTTCCTCTCTCTCTTTTTTGGGCCCTCTTTTTTGGGCTGTTTCTTTGTGAGCTCACACTCTTCTTGGTAGTCTTATCTTTTTCTCCTCTTTACAAAGGCCTTAACACGTGGTGGCCACCATCTTGGCCTACACGTGTCTGGGGTTCTAGCTGGGAATCCTAAGCACAGGGTTTTTCCTGTTGCTGACTTGTATGCCTGAACCTGTGATAAGTAAAGCCTTTTAAAACTGCATCGGATTCCTGAGTCTTCATCTATTGCCCGCCAGCTTCAGAGGTAGAAGGGAACTCGCTTCCCGGCACTGTCAGGGACCCTGGCAGCCTTCCCTGACAGACATACTGTACCTTCACCTAAAAAATAATTTTGCCAAAAAACTAGGCTAAATCTGATTAAGCTATTGGATCCAACTATCTTTAGTAAAATGCAAAAAGAGAATAAGTTATATTTTTAAAAAAAGACTTTGTACATTAATACTGTAAACATAACTATGTTACCAGAATTATAATAAAACATAAATTATATTTTATTTGAAAAAACCACAGAATTTAATGAAAGAATTCCAAGGCTAGGGGGCAGAGTGACAGCACAGCAGGTAGGGCATTTCACTGCATGTGGCCGACCTGGGTTTGATCCCCCAGCATCCCATATAGTCCCCTGAGCAGTGCCCAGAGTAATTCCTGAGTGTAGAGCCAGGAGAAACCCCTGAGCATTGCTGAATGTGACCCAAAAATAAAAAAAAAGAATTCCAAAGCTATAAGAAATTCTGCTGGACAATTTGGTTTCTTGGAATTAAATTGCAAGAGATCAAAACATGGAGAGAAAAATCTTTAATAGTTAAGAACTTAGCAATGTCAAACCAAAGGAATTGTGATAGATGAATCTTGTTTGAAATTAATTCCAAAAAGCCATACAACATTTTTAGCACTCTAGATAGCAATAGTAATAGTGAAAAACTATTATTTTAAGGTAAGTATAATTGTTTTCATAGTCCTTTTTATCAAATATTATGGATGAAGGGATATTTAGCATTTGCTTCAAAATAATACAGGAACAGGTAAGGACAGAATGCTACAGAATAACAAGATTTTTAATTTTTATAAGCTGTTTTGAGGAAAATGACATATATTACAGTATAGAGTCTATCAATTTTATATATTCGAATATTTTCATTAAAATATTTTAAACCTGTATCTCTTTTATGCATTTCCTTATTCGTCTGTTCTTTTTTGGAACAAAATTCATAACAGTCTTCTCTATTTCTTGAATTCTAATCTTCCCTCTTCCTAATAAAACTTTTTTGTCTACCTCACCGAAACCCTGTCACCCAGAGACCCTATGGCCTCCCTCTGCCATCACCAACCTCCAATCTCTTTGCTCATCTCACTCAACTTGTTAGAAATATCTGGCAGCAATTTTAGCATTTCCTGTTTCTGGAGCTCTCCTGTTCTCATACACTTCTAATTTCAGTGGTTTCTCTTCTTCAATTTCTCTTGCTATTGAAGTGCCTCCAGTTTCATATTGTTGCTAGATGATGTTATCTCACACTGTTTAAAACCGGAGTCCAATCTAAATGCTGACCCTAACTCAGAATCCTGACCTCTGACTCTTAATTTGTATGTTACAATTCTTAGCATATTGGTCCATTATTCCTTTTCATGTAGCAGTGTAACTGGCCGTATTTATGGGCCACCCAGTCTTACTTAGTTATTTTTAAGGGTTGCATTCATTATATTATGGAAAGAGCCACAGTTCTTTTTCATGACTCTACAGGTCTGATATATATTTAAAAAATATGGGTGCCGGAGTGATAGTCCAGCGTGTAGGGCATTTGCCTTGCATGCAGCCATTCTGTGCTGGCCCAGGTTCCATCCCCAGCATCCCATATGGTCCCCTGAGCACCGCTAGCAGTAGTTCCTGAGTGCAGAGCCAGGAGTAACCCCTGAACATCGCCGGTGTGACCCAAAAAGCAAAAAAAAAAAGTTACTATTATAAAGTTCTTAGTATATAAGTATCTACAGATTTTTGTAATTATTTTTGCATGTTAGAGTCTCAATATTGAGATTATTTGTAAGTGAAATGAGTATTTTTGTTCCCAGTTTCATATATTTAAAGTCTTTTCAATGATGCATGACATTGCTCTTGTTAGAGCAAAATGTTATCAGAATTTTTATATTTAAGACTCCCCACCAAATAGGTAGACAACAGAGACAATATAAAAATTGTTGAAATTTTCATTTGTATTAATTTAATTACAGTGAGACAGAAGTAAGGGAGGTTGGACCATACCCAGAGATGCTTGGGTCTATTCCCAGGTCTGTGTGGGGGTTGGGTGTGTGTGGGGCATACTGGTCGTGCTCAGGGAATTATGCCATGCTGAGGATCAAACCAGGGACTTTGACATACAAATATTCTATTAGTCCTATTAACCATTCTATAGTTATGTAGTCCTTGTAGAATTCATGCATATAATATGATTTTTATGTGTGTATACAATCAAAACACCTTACTAAGTTTTGAGAAAACTTTAGAATAGAATCACTGGGGGTGGAGCAATAGTACAGCAGGGAGGGCACTTGTCTTGCGCGTGGCCAACCCAGTTTCAACCCCTCGCATCCCATATGGCCCCCTGAGCACTGTCAGGAGTAATTACTGAGTGCAGAGTCAGGAGTAACCCTTGAGCATTGCCGGGTGTGACCCCAAAAAAAAAAAAAAAAGAATCACTATCAGTGCAGTAAATGAAACTTTGGGGAAATTATCTTCTGTATAAAAGCACAAAACAAATTAAAGTGCATTCCTTTTAATAAACAGTGATAGGATACTTACAGTAAACCAAGTGTAGTACTCCTCTAAGACCTTAGAGACAAAGATTAATATGGCAGTGTCCTTGAAACTTACATTGTTTTCACATCATAATTTTTCTTATCTGTATATTAACAGAAAAGAAGTTAAAAAATTCAAATAACCTGTTTGTAGCTTCATACAAAAAAATTTGAAGTTTACAAAGCATTGGGATACAGACCCACAAATTAAATGATCAACTCTAAGGTAAAACTTTTAATGACAAAAATATACATATGTGGGCCTAGCTAGATTTTCACCATAATAGGTAAATTGATTGCAGGTTAGCATTAAGCACATATCAGATTTACATAACAAAAATGTGTTGAGATTTCAGTAGCAAAAACAAATTTAATTTTCTTAGCAGTCAGGAGAATATGCATGAAAAGTTGATGAATTGCCTCTCTCACTTCTTAAAACCTTGGCCTGTAGCTCCTCTGACGGTTTTACAAATGGCTCAGTCCACTGGGAGACTGCATTCGATTTCTCAGATGTATTCACTCATAAAGGAGTCATGGTTTGTAATGAAATCATTCCAAATATTAAAAGCAAATGAGAGTGAGAATCATGTGTGCAATTCTCTGCAAAGCTGAGAAGCAAAATGCTCTCATTTTAGACACCTTATCAAATGCTCCAAAACTGAAAATAATTCTGTTCAGGATTTACACCCGACATCCCAGATGCCTGCACAGTTGGAAACGTGGGGCTGCCCTGATTCTGATACGTGGATGAGATATTTATGAGACCAAAGTGAAACTTCCTTCCCTCACACAGAAAAACAGATTCTGGAGGCATTGGCCATTAGAGAAGGTGACTCTGATCCCACCACAGGGTACTATAAGAAGAAGAGCAGGACACCCAGTAAGCAACGTTTCTCTCTAATCAGGGAAGCAACCCTAGGCTTTTCAATGAGAAGAAATTGTTTTGTTTTATTTTCCAAGAAACTAAAAATCTTCTGTGTGTGTGTGGGTGGGGTGGGGGGAGAATTGTGAAAGTTAAATAGGAGGATTTTGACCAAGAAAGCACAGGAGAGGACACCATGGTTAACTGAAAGGTCTACCAGAGAGGCCTTAAGCATTTATCAGCACAGGTGGTCTAAAGCAGGAGTTCTAGTTCCAGCCACCTCTCTCAGGAGTATCCCCAGCCCCTTTTTACTTACAAAGCTTTTGAAGGTGAGTGAGAAAGCCCAGTGAGTGCTACATCTGGATGTTTCTGTGGATTTTGACTTAAGATCTTGTTACAACCTTGTTCATTTAAGCAGTTTCAAAGCTCTTGTAGGGGCAGGACTTTACTCCAGGGTCCATTACAGTCAGAGCTAAAAAAGTTAGGCAGCCTCTGGCTGGAGGCAAAGATGAATAGGGTTAAAACCAGTTTGAAGCCCAGGTGCGCCGCAAGCGGCCATGGGGTCCATTAAGATAGTGGAAACAGTAATGTCTTTTAATGCACTGCATTCCACGAAGATCAGGAAAGTTTGGGGGAGGGAGAGATAAAGAGGATAGAAATGACATACAGAACCCGCCAAGTAGTTGAGGTGTGGGAGGGGGAGGGAGGTGGGGACATTGGTGATGGGAGATGGGTTTGGGTGGAGGGAGGGGTGTTGGAACTCTGTAGAACCAAAACTCTACATGAGCATCTTTCAATTGTATGTCTAGAATGGTGTAATAATATTTGGGGGAATAATAAAATAAAATTAAATCGGAAAAAAAGATGAATAGGGTCACTTTAGCATTCTGATTTAAATACAAGTGCAGATCTAGTGTGATGTGTTGAGCTATGCAAAAGGAACTGACTGCACTTTAGAAGATTAATAGTAAACTCCCAGTAGTGATTTGTGCAAGATCTCCTCACACCCTCTACTCCTATCCACTGCCCAAATTTGCCTAATCTGAACTCTCCCGTAAAGGATCTTTGTAGATCTAATACATCAAGGAAATCAAGATGTGATCTTCTTGGGTTCAGATAGGTTCTAAATCAATGTCTGGATGATATAAAAAACAGAAGGTAGAGAAGTCACAATGGTACAAAGGAAAAGGTTATGTGAAAACAGAAGCAAAAAAATAAATAAATAAAGTGAAGCATCTATAAGCCAAGGGACTTGAGTGGTGCTAGCTGCCACAATAAGCCAAGAGACATGAAAGAGATTCTCTCTCTGAGCTTTCACAGTAAACCTACCCTGTACATGCTCTGAATTTGAGACTTCTGGCCATTAGAAAGGCAAGACACAATATGTCTAGTGTTTTGAAGTCATCTGTTTGGTGTAATTGTTTTAAGTTACATCACCTTTAAGATGACCCACAATCCTGATTCCAGAGATTGATAGTCTCTGTGCTGGCAGACTACAGTGAAACTTCTGAAAATTACCACTCAGCATACAGTTGGGGGTACTGTAGACAGAACACAGGGTTCAGAGTTAACAGAATGTGTTAGTTCCTTATTATAGGCAGTTCTCTTTAAGTTTTCTTCAAGTGGGATCAGGAGAGTAGCCTGGGGATATGAGACAGAAGTCAGATAGCAGAAGTCTTCGACCCTGGTCTCACTCAAATTACCTAGGAAAATTTAAAAAAATATAATGAAAAGGGCATACCCAAATAAAGTTTGGGATTCACCCTTGGACACTGGTGCTTTTTAAAATCACTTAGGCGCAACTTCACACACACACACTAGCATGGCTTTTATTTTTTTTTTATTTTTTTTTTTCTTTTCGGGTCACACCCAGTGATGCTCAGGGGTTACTCTTAGCTCTGCATTCAGGAATTACTCCTGGTGGTGCTGGGGGATCATATTGGATGCCGGTAATTGAACTTGGTTGGTGGTGTGCAAGGCATGCACCCTACCTCTGTGGCATGGTTATTTTTAATAAGAAAAAGTATGTATATATTCAAAGAACAAGAACAAAAGTGCTGGCGTGGGTGTGGGGAAAGGGGAACTCATCCATTGTTGGTGGGAATGCCGGCTGGTATAGCCTTCGGAAAACAATATGGACTTCCTCCAAAGACTAGAAATTGAACTCCCATTTGACCCAGCGATACCTCCTGGGAATCTACTGGGAAGCCAAAAACCGCGGAAACAATCCTACTTTTATGTTCATAGCAGCATTATTCACAATAGCCAGAATCTGGAAGCAACCAGAGTGCCCGATGACTGGATAAAGCTTGGTACATCTACACAATTGAATACTATGCAGCTGTTAGGAAAATAAGTTTAAAATTTGCCACAAAGGATGGACATGGAGAAGATTATGTTGAGCAAATTAGCCAGAAGGAGAGAGACAGAAAGAAGTCTGCATTATCTGCATAACATAAATATATAGGTACATATTAGATACAATACCAAGATCAAGTGAAACATATTCAGGAGGCCCTGCAAAGGTGAAATTATCACAAACGTGGGGATTCAGAGGCAGGAAAAGAAATGGAACAGTGTGCAAATTTTGAGGGTATAAGTATAGAACTGAGCATAAAGAGAAAAAGATACACAACAACTTTATGTTGTTCTGTAATCATAGTCTGAGGGGAAGGAAAAGAGAAAGAGAGAGAAATGGAAAGAAACAAGAACCAGGAGAGGGCGGGGAGGGGAGGGAACCTGGGACTTGGTGGTGGGGATGGGCCTGGTGGCGGGAGGGTGCTGCACACTGTTTGACCAAAACCCAAATATGAACTTTTTAATTGTATATCTTTGTAATTTTAAAAAAAAAATAAAAAAAAGTATGTATAAAGTACATACATAAGGTTACGGAAGGTAACCTATAAAGTGTCAGGCTACAAAATCAATGTACAAAAATCTGTTGTATTTCCATTTGTAGTTAATGGTTTAGTGCAGAAAGGAAAAAATAATCCATTTAAAATTTTGTTAAGAAATTAAGTACTAGGTATCAGTTTAATAAAGAAGGTGAAAAATTACCTAAGAACCATATGTCACCATTAAAAGAAATGGAAAAGACATAAGAGAATAGAAAACTATTAAATGTGCATAAATTGGAAGAATTAATATCATTGAACTGACCGTTTTAGCCAAAACATTATACACAAAGAATGCATTCTTTATCAGAATTTCAATGACTAGAAAATAGAACAAATACTACTAAAATTTGTACAAAATTACATACCCAAAAAGAGCAAAGCAATTCTGAGAAAAAGATAGGAGGTATCCCTCTACGCTATACTTGATTGCACTTTATTGTACTATACTTTAAAGTTTTTGTTCTCAAAGTAGCATGATATTGTAATAAAGGAGGATATACAGACCAATAGAATGGAATTAGAGCCTAAAAAGTAAGTTCTTAGCTATATGAACAGTTAAATTAAAAAAGGAACCAGTAATATGATGTGGAAGAAAGAAGCACTCTGAAAGATGGTTTTGGAAAATTTGATTATTTTACACAAGAAAAAAGAGAAAAGAGAGAGGGAGAGGGAGAAATTGGAACTCTATCATATATATGCAGGTTAATTCAAGATGGATGAAGGGTCCTAATGTTAGATCTAAATTAATAAAATAATAGAAGAAAAGAGAAGGCAAATCCCTTCATTATATTTGCTTCTAAAGTAGCCACAATTATATGACTTAATTGGCAAAGAAAACTAAAGCAAAAATAAACAAATTAGACTGCATCAAATTAAAAGCTTCTGCATTGAATAGAAACTATGCCACCAAAAAAAATTGAGACTGGAGTGAGAGTCCAGCAGGTAGGGACTCTTTGCCTTGCACACAGCTGACCTGGGTTCGATCCCAGCATTCCATATGTCTCCTGAGCACCACTAGGAGTAATTCCTGAGTGCACAGAAGGAGTAATCCTGAAGCATAGCTGGGTATGGCCCCAAACAAACAAACAAACAACAGACAGACAAAAATGTCCAGAGGTAGACAGTGCTAGTAGGGACCCTATACAGAGATCTGCCGCTAGGGAAAAAAAAGTGTGGAGACTTCAAAAAATTGGAAAATAGAAATACCTATGACTCAGCAATTCTATCTTTATCTACCCTTGTCACTTGTCACGTGTGTTCCCATTGTTCATTGATTTGTTCGAGCAGGCACAGTAACGTCTCCATTCATTGAGAACGAGGTCCATTATTGTTACTGTTTTTGGCATATCAAATACACTACGGGTAGCTTGCCAGGCTCTGCCGTGGTTATGTACCCTAAGATTATTTTTATTTTAATTTTTAAATATATATGCATACCAATTTATTGTAGTGTAATTTATAATAACCAATATTTGGAATAACATAAGTGCTCAGGGATGAGTGGTTAAAGAAACTGTGGTATATAGAGAGACCATTGAAATAGTATAGGAGGAAAGTAAATGCCTTACATACCACTGATGCAGGCTCAACCTTCAGCATAGCCAGGGGTGAGCCATGAGCACAGGTCTCGGAGTAATCACTGATTACTGTTGGGTGAGGCCCAAACCCCTCCCCACAAATAAATTGTGGTATATGTTCACAGTGGACTACGACTTAGCTATAAAAAAAATATGAAGCCCTGCATTTTACTGCAACATAAATGATACTAAATAGTATTGTTTTAAGCTAAATAAGTCTGAGGGAGAAAGATAAATACTGATTAAAATTTAATTCAAAAGAGGTATAGGGGCCGGAGTTATAGCCCAGCGGGTAGGGCGTTTGCCTTTGCATGGCCGGCCTGTGCCGCCGGCTGGGTTTGATCCCCGGCATCCCATATGGTCCCCCGAGCACTGCTAGGAATAATTCCTGAGTGCAGAGCCAGGAGTAACCCCTGAGCATCGCCGGGTGTGACCCAAAAAGAAAAAAAAAAAAAAAAGCGGTATATAATTTTAAAAACATAGGACACTTGAAACTGTGTAATAAAAGCAAAATATCAGATTCTGACAACAGAATCGAGGTTACCCTCTGTAGATTACACAAATTGTTCTATGGACAGGGGTAGAAGAATCCTGGCACTTTTTTGTGGACACAGTATGACAAAATTGTACCTCTAAAACATAAACATTTATATATCATCAAACATTCTTTACCTCAATAGATACATACCACACATAATTTACAAATAGTAACAAGGATGTGAAACACGGGAACCTCTATGCATTACTTAATGGATAAAAAATAGTGCAGTCACTATACAAAAAACAATGGAGTAGCTTCTTTGCTGGGATCAATGTTCAGGGATTACTACTGTCTCTGGGGTCAGTGATAGTTTCTAGCAAGACTTGGGTCCATAAGTGGTACTGGGGATTCAAACAAGAGTCATCTGCATTCAAGAAAAGTGTCTTAATGCTTGTACTATCTCTGGATACTGGATATATATCTATATTTATTTATTTATTTATTTATATATATATATATATATTTTAAAAGGGTCATAATACTAACAACAAGGAATAGTTCATATATTTGACAATTTAATTTCTAGTTGTCTACACCAAATCCTAAAAACAGGAGGCTTGAAAAGATATCTGTCTTTTCATGGAAATACTTTCAGTAGACAAAAGCTATAAACAATTCCAATGCCCATTGATTCTGCATGGCTAAAATATTATTCAAACTTAAAATGAAGGGAATTCTCACTCATTATAAAACATGAATGAACTTTGAAGACATTATTTTAAGTAAAACAAAATTAACAAGTGAAAAATACTGATTCATTTACATGAGGCACCTATAATAAATCCATGACAATAGGAAATAAAATGGTGGTTTTCAGGGGTTGGGGAGAATAGACTAGAAATAGTGTCTAATGTCTACTTAATTTCAATTTTGGAAAAGCTTCTGGAGTTGGTGGTTACATTAGCACAAGAATATATCTGTCCATACCACACTATATACCTCTTTTTTTTTTTTGGCAGTACTATGAATCAAAACCAGGGCCTCACACATTTAAGTAAATGTTCTACTATCTATTGCTGAGTCCCCATCCACTAATTGTACTTTATTTTTAGCTTTTTGGGTCACACCTGGCTATGTATTCAGCAATTACTCCTGATGGTGCTCAGGGAACCATATGGGATGCTGGGGATCGAACCTAGGTTGGCCATATATAAGGCAAATTCCTAGCTGCTGTATTATGGCTCTGGTTCCCAAAATTGTACAATTGAGTGTTGTTAAAAGAGTAAATTTTGTTAAAAGAATAAATTTTGGTGTGGCTGTGGTGCCCGACTGTATTGGCAGGTGGCAGACAGGTGATAGGCTTGTCTATATCCCCAGGGCTCTGCCCCTGTGCGCCTGGATGGTGGATGGTCTGACATAGGAAGAACAGTGCACAGTCACACAAGAGGCTTAGATAACAAAGTAGGCTAGGACCAGGTCCTTCCCAGGATCTTTCACATCTGTACAACATAATGATCATTGTAGTTGTAACAAACTGGGGAGGTTGATGGGGAATGAGGAACTATAATGACATACTAGAAATCACTACTGAATATACACATATGTAATTGCATCATAAGCTGGAAGGCAAGCAAGGTATAGGAGAAGAGAGAGAGAGAGAGAGAAATACAGAGACAGAAATAGAGATAGAGAGAAAAGTTGAGAGACTCAGATGCATGGGGGAGAACTGCCATCTGGCTCTCCCATAGCTCAGCTGACCATGAGGTTCCCAGGAGGCAAGATGGGTTTTGGGAGTGGGCTCATCACTTCTTTAGGGCCTCGGAAACAGCCGGATGAAACTCTCTAACCATAATGCCACCATTATCATGGTCGGAACCCCACAGCTCATCAGAACCCACGCAAGAGACACGCTGATCTCAAGACCAGCTCAGAGCAGCTGAGTTCGAGCCCAGGTAGGCGGCTCTCGGAGGTCCCCATTCCCCTCTCTGACCCAACCCAGAGAGGCCTGATGGCCCTGCCCATGGACTGCCTCAGGGCTCTCGGTCATGATGCAGAGACTCAGATCTACTGGGTAGAGCTGCCATCAGTCTCTTCCCCAGGAGGGAAGATGGGTTTTAGGAGGGCCCATCATCTCTGTAGGGCCTCGGAAGCAGCTGGATGAGACTCGCTCACCATAATAGCTGCCATTTTTGTGGTCTGGACCCTGTACATCAAACTAATGGAACCAATCATGTTCTAGAATATATTACAATCTACAATGTGTAAGAAAGGGAAGCAAGAAGGAGAGAGAGAGAGAGAGAGAGAGAGAGAGAGAGAGAGAGGGGAAGAGAGAGAGAGAGAGAGGAGTTAAAGAACCTGCCATGGAGGCAGATTGGGGAAGGGGGAGGGACGTGGGGACATTGGTGATGGGAGATGGGCAGGGGTGGAAGGATGGGTATTGGAACACGGTAGAACCAAAAATTCAAACATGAACATCTTGTAATTGTATATCTAATGGTGGTATAATAAAATATTTTAAAAAAAGAAAAAAAAGAGTAAATTTTATCTTATAGATATTTTACTGTAACAAAACAATTACTAAACAACCCCAGTTACAAATGGTATACAATGCCCATTTGCATACAAATGGTCTTTAATCTAGGCACTTCACAGCAAACTCTTCCTGGGCAATTCTGACAATCAAGAATATGAAGTGCAGCATTCAGAAGGCTAAGGCCTTGGTCTGGACCAAGAAACGCTAAGGCTTTTGATCTGGTCATGGGAAGAGACCACCAAAATCAATGACAAAGCTCTAACTCCCTGAGTGAGACCCCAATCCCAGGCCTAGACCAGGGCATCAGTGTGAGGAAGAGAATCAGTGCAGGCAAGTGAGGAGTGTCAAGAACAGGGCCAACAGCTTCACTGACATGCAAAGGAGTAGCACCACTCTAATGTTTACCTGGTGTAAATATTACAGCAAGTCTGGTCCCCACCAGCAGACCAAGCAGACCAAGGAGAGGGGAGAAGAGAGTGTGTCCCACAGGTGACTGGAAGACGGAGACCCCAGTCAGTGTTGGTCCAAATCTGCTTCTCTCTACTCACCCTGAAACTCCACAGATTTTCTTTGTGTACAGAGGAGCCCTGTGAAATCTCAACTCTTAACCCTCTTGGTAAACGCCCACTCTGCACATCAGCCCGCAAGTCAAGGGGGGCCGGGGAGGGGGCCTCCGAGCCTTGCATAAGTCTGACGGCGGAGTCTATCGATCTATTTCCAGCACAGAGTGGGCTGCAGGCAAAAGTTGAGCAAGGGTGCGTGGGTGCCTGGAGAGGGCGTTTATGAATAGATGCTGTTTCTATTCACTTCCCTTCCGGGGAACCCGTTTCTGACCTTGTCCCCAGGCTTGGGTGAGCACTGTGCCGGGAAAGGACACACCTAGCTTGGCTGTGGGACTCCCTTTTCCTCAAAAGTGATACCAATAAAGTCAAAGCCAAATTTCAGTGCTTCCAGGTTAAAAAGAGCTCAGCCATCTTGTCAGGAAGGAAAGCAAGAAAGTGGCACTTCCGTTTGGCTGGTGCACTTGTTTACTCTGACGGGGACCCGTTTCTCTGCAGACGCCAGCTGCCTTCTGCCTGCTCTGGCCTTCTCTCAGCCAGCCTGTGAGAGCAGGGAGCTCCCCAGCACCGCGCCGGAGAGGAAGCACATGAGTGGGAAGCAGGGTTTCACCCGACAGATGCCAGCCTGTCAGCTTCCCAACGGCACCTCAAGCGCAGAAGGATTTCACCTTTCCTGTTTTAAACAGGTTGTTGAGGGCAGCTGAAATACCTGCTATAAATAAAGACAGGGAAATGGTTGATTTAGAGAGACCAGACTGGCATTATGAGAACAAGGAAAACCTGGGTTTCTGGAGCCTGACAGGCTTGCACACAAATGGTCTTTAATATGGTCTTATGCTGGTAGAATGGAGCAAGGGCTCCCTTTGTTCCTCAGGAGGAAACTCAGAAAGAAACCTGCAGCTTTCTGGACGCCACCAAACCGAAGACACTGGGACTGGGATGGCTGCCTTTAAATTCTTCCACAAGGTGACAGGGAACATGGGAACTGCAAGGTTTGAAGGTCTGTCACCTGGACCTGATGTCCAGGGAACATCTATATTCTTTCCTGCTTCTTGTTGAAGCAGAGTCCACTTGGAGCTGCTGGGCGAGTGACCTAATATGCTGTGAAGAACAAGTAATATGACAAATAGTTTATTCTTAATTCCTTGCTATTTTCACCCAGAAACATTTAGGTAAAAAGCAGCCATCGGTCACAATGTACCCCCCCAGTGTTCAGGAGCTCAGTGGCAACACTGAGAGGTGTGGCTTGTTTTAGGGCTCCTTCTAAGAGACCCATTTTACCAGCATAGAACTGAGCATTGAAAGTAGGCAAAAGGATATACATGATAACCTCTAAATGTGTGTATTGCAAGCCACAATATGTAAGAGATGGGGGGAGAGAGAGAGAGAGAGAGAGAGAGAGAGAGAGAGAGAGAGAGAGAGAGAGAGAGAAGAAGAGAGAATTGCCTGCCATAGATACAGGCTGCAGAGAGGGAGGAATCAGGGGACATTGGTGGAGGGAAATGGGCACCGGTGGAGGGATGGGTACTGGAACACTGTATGACCGAAACCCAAATACGAACACTTTTGTAACTGTATATCTCACGGTGGTATAATAAAAAAAAATTTTTTTAAAGAGACCCATTTTAATAATCCTCTTTGATTTGAGAATTATTTCGTACACTGACTCTTCCATCTGCACCATAAAGCACTTTCAGAGAGACTAGGAGTATTTGGAGACAAAGATTTGGCCCATGCCAGATCATAAAGCAGTAATCTTTATTACTCACCTTGCCTTCTTTTGCACATTTCATGTGAAATCCTGGATTATTTAAGCAGCTTCCCAAAGCCTCCTGAAGCAGGATTCCTGCCCCGTGGCTTTAATATTGCAGGTGTATATCTGGGATCCTATTCGGTCATACATTTGTTAACACACTTCTTCAATAAATAAGTAGCAAATGCCTATTGTTTACCAGGTGGCGTTCAAAACACAGAGGAAATCATCAGAGAGAAAAACATCAATTTTACTTCAAAGAATTCACGTTCTAAGTGGACAAGCAGTAAAATATGTCTGATAGAGGCTGCCTGATAAATGTTTCCTAAACAAGTTAGACTGTATATAATTTAAAAATCTTCATTTTACATGGTGCTGTGCCCATTCTCCAAGAGACTCTCCAAAGTCCTTATCTCCTACTTCTGAGGCCACAAAAGGCATCTTTGGTCTCCATAGTCACATAACCAGAAACAATAAAGTGGACCCAGGAAAAGTCCATTTGAATCAGAACTGAGACCCTACATCAGAGTCAGACCAAGAGTCACATTAGTCACAGAAACAAACACTTCTGCCCTGGTTAACTTAACTATGTGGATGCTCTTGAAGAGAACCCTCACCAGGACTGACTGGGCAGGTCAGCCTTATATTCCTCCTCCATGGACAGCAGGAGATAACAAACATGATAGTTTGAAGAAAGTATGTGCATGGAAATCTTTTGCCCCAGCATTAGATAGTAAGTATAAACAGACTATGCTCTTGTCTTCTTTGAAGAGGTTTTCCTCTAACTAGAATCCCTCTAGATGTCTATAGACAGGAGCTTTCTTTTTTTTTTTTTTTTTTTTTTTTTTGCTTTTTTTGGGTGCCACCCGGCAACGCTCAGGGGTTACTCCTGGCTCTTCACTCAGGAATTACTCCTGGCGGTGTTTGGGGGACCATATGGGATGCGGGGGATCGAACCCGGCTGGCACAGGCAGGCCACATGCAAGGCAAACACCCTACTCGCTGGGCTATCGCTCCGGCCCCACAGTAGCTTTCTCTTGCTTTAACTTTCAGCACACTATCAATTTTTAAACATGCTTTTTAAATTATGCCAATCCCTTATATATATATATATTATATAAATTACTTGGTATCTAAGGAACTTCATTCTGGTGGTACCCAGGTCTATTCCTGACTCTGTGCCCAGGGAGATGATGGGGATGATGATGGGGGACCATATGAAGTGTGAGGTGTAAAATGGGTTGACCAGGTTAACGATTAAGTGCCTTAATTCCTGTACTATCCCTCTGGCCTTTGAAAGAATTATAATTACTTTTCTTTTGGTCAGAACTCTTTCTAGACTATGAGCGATTCTTTCTTTCCTTTTCTTCCCTTTGGCTACCCCTGGCAGTGCTCAGGGCTTACTTCTGACTATATGTTCAGGATCACTCCGGTGGAACTCAGGGGTTCATAAACAGTGCCAGGGATCAAACTTGGGTCAGCCAGGCACAGGGCAAATGCTTAACCTTTGTACTAGCTCTCTATTACTATTGATCTAAGCAGCAGTTTGAATTACTTTTTACCTGAAAACTAGATTGGTCTGGCTCTATAGGCCAGTGGTAGAAATCATCTCACTAACAGCAGACTGCTCTTTAATAATTTATATTATAAAAGTTATAATAAGATAATATCAAAGTACTATCATATGTGTGCTTAAATATTTGTTAAATGAATGGTATGGGTGATCAGTGGTAAACTGTGGTGCAAAATTGACTATATTAATATTTTAATGTTTCATTTTAAGGCACTTTATATCCATTTTTCCTATATCAAAATTAGACTGTGACATAAATTTAATCTAGTCTGTCTTTTCTTCCTACCTACAGTATCTAATATAGTGCAGTTACTCAGTGTATACTCAATAAGGTTTGACTGACTAAGCATTTAATACTTTAAAACAGAAACTCAATAAATGTAGTCCAGTGACCTGAAAGAGAAATGCTTCTCCTTGTGTGTCTAATGGATTACCAAGGAGTATCTTAAAGCCTGGGTTTTAGAAATAATTGTCAATGCCAAACTCAAGGACACAACTATCACCAGAAAGAGTCTGCCTCGGAGAAAAATAATTCCCAGAAGACAATAAAGAAATGAAGAAATGAGCTAACACTGAGTCCACAGAAATCTTAGCTAGATTCCCTAGATGCATAAAGGACTCATATGCTCCATCTAATATCAAAGATTTCCTTTTATGAGAGTGACTACAATATAATTTTAATGATGAGGTCATCAAAGAGACATCCCATTTGCCACCAAGAAAATACAAATCTTCACTGTGAATTCCTGTCAAAGCAACACCTGTAGGGTCCATGGCAGTCTAGTCAGCTGGTGCTGCCTCTGCTCACAAGAAGGTGCCATATGTCTTGCTTATGATGCTGCCTCTCTGTACATTTCATTATCCTCTAAGAACCAAAGCACTTTGCTCCAACTCTGCATTAGAACAGATTACTTCTCTTCATTTTCCGTTATCCATGCTGTGCTGTAACCTTGACTCACTGGCTTACATCTCCTGAGTGAATTCCCTTTCATCCACTTAGATCACACTTATGAACTTGTGATTAATTAAGTTCTTCTCAGCTTCCAAAGTAGGAGTTTTCTTAAGGGTAAATGCTGATATGACCCAAATTTTACTGAAGAAACAAACTGACATTTTAAAACAAAGATATAAGGTAATAAAATTATTCTTCAGAAATATTTCCTTTATGATGTTTGATATGATTTTCTCAATATAGATAATTTTAGTTTTGTCAAATGAGATAAAAACAGATGGGAAATAATATAATGAACATTCAAGACTTATTATATGCAAACATTTACCATTTAGGTTTTCAAAATTTAAAAGAGAACCAAAGCAATTTTTTATTATTCAACATGTTTGTTTCTGGATTATCTGTAGATGTAAATGCCTCTAATTCAATTATATTTATCGTGTAGGTAGATTATTAACTCACTGATGATGGCTTTTGTGTTTTGTAGTTCACTGTCATTTGTTATTCTGAGAACAATAAATCTAATTTTAAAAACAGAGAAAAACCTGTTTAAAATAGAATTATATCCAAGAGGAAGGGGCTAAAGTTAAAATTATTAATAAGAACAGAGCTTTAAGAAGTAAATTGATTTTAAAATTAACTTTATGTCATAAGTTTTTTAAATTTGTATGCCTACAAAGAATTAAAATGAATCATGAATGGTTTTTTACTCAGAAACTTACTTAAATTTAATAACTTAAATACTCTAAAATATCTGTGGCATTTGATTAAAAAAGTTCAGCTGAGAAGAACAAATAAAGCAGGATCATCTTCATAATATTCAAGTGGTATTTATTAACCTTCCATCTGTTTTTTAAAAATCATAGCAAACATAAATAACAAAATACGGTACCTTAAAAATTAATGAGGAGGATGAAGGGGGTCCTGGGACATTGATGGAGGTAGCAGGTGTCTGTTGATGGGTGTGGTATCAGAACTCTGTATGCATGTAAAGTATAATGGGCAGTAATGTAAATTGTGATACCTTAAAAATGGTGGTAAAGAGAAAAATGATCCTTTTGTAGTTTTTCCGGCATCCCATATGGTTCCCTAGCTCCACCAGGAGTAATTCCTGAGTGAAGAGCTAGGACTAACCTCTGAGCATTGCCATGTATGACAAAAAAAGACACTCTAGTGGAGGGTGTTATGCATGAAACTTTATGATAACAGTTTTGTATACCACAGTTCTTAAAATAAACTTTTTTAGAAGAAAAATGATCTAACTAATAAGTGAATATTTTTTAAAAATCAGGTATATTGAGGCCAAGCATAGAAAGTGATTGTCAGGGATTGGGAGGAGGGGGGAAGTGGCAGACTCTGGTCTATGGTTAGAGATAGAAACTTGGAGATCTGCTTGTCTGTACTACACTTAGGTCTGTGGTTATGGAGATGGAAACTTGGAGATCTGCTTGTTCGTACTATACTTGGAGAGCTAGACTTCATGCTTAGAACTGAGAGAGAAAATTCAGAAGACCATATCATACACACAGGAAAAATGACGTGAGATATTATAACTATTATAACCATAGTAATAATTTACCCTCTATATATTTCAGAAAACCATTTTGAATACCTTAAATATACAGTTGTAATGAAAAAATAAATACATATAAAATATGAACTCTATAGTACTAAAATTTACAAAACTGTTAGTTCATATATAAATACTCAATTGGGGCTGGAGAGATTGATCAAAGAAAAAGCACTTGTTTTGCATTTGGCCAACTAAGTTTGATCCCTGGCACACCATATGACTCCCTGAGGGCTTCCCAGGAGTTAGTCCTGAGTACTAAACACTTTACTTTCATTAAGTTAATTTTGGAAGTTTCACAAAGATAAGGAACTAGTAGCTGATTATATTTCAGCCTTTTAAAAGACCCTCTATAGACTGGCACATATCCAAAAGGGCAAGAACAACAAGTGCTGGCATGGATGCGGGAAAAGGGGACTCTCATCCATTGTTGGTGGGAATGTTGACTGGTGCAGCCTTTTTTGGAAAACTATATGGACATTCCTCCAAAGACTAGAAATTGAGCTTCCATTTGACCCAGCCATACCACTCCTGGGGATATACCCTGGGAAGCCAAAAACACACAGCAGAAACACCATCCTCACTTTTATTTTTATAGCAGCACTATTCACAATAGCTGGAATCTGGAAAAAACCAGTGTGCATGAGAACTGATGACTGGATAAAGAAACCATGGTACATCTACACAATGGAATACTATGCATTGTTAGGAAAAATGAAGTTATGAAATTTGTCTATAAATGGATGGACATGGAGAGGATCATGTTGAGTGAAATTAGCCAGAGGAAAAAAGATGTAGAATGACTGCATTTATTTGCATGACATAAATATATACATATACATATTACGATACCATGTTCAGGAGAAACATGGATCAGGAGGTCTTGTCAAAGGTGGAAATTATCACAAACATATGGGAATCAGAGGTTAGGTAAGACAGAGAGTGGAACAGTGTGCTAATACCAACATAGAACTGAGCATTAAATACAGGCAAAAAGATACACATGATAACCTCTAAATGTATGTATTGTAATTCACAACATATAAGGGAAGGAAGAGAGAAAGAGAGAGAAAGAGAAAGAGATAAAGGAACCGCCATAGAGGCAGGCTAGGGGAGTGGGAGGGAATCGGGGACGTTGGTGGTGGGAAATGGGTACTGGTGGAGAGATGGGTGCTGGAACACTGTATGACGGAAACCCAAATATGAACATCTTTGCAATTATATATCTCATGTGGTATAATAAAATAGTTTTTTAAAAACCCTCTACATTCTTTTTTTTTGGGGGGGTAACTCCCAGCAATGTTCAGGGGTAACTCCTGGCTCTGCACTCAGGAATTATTCCTGGCAGTGCTCAGGGGACCATATGTGATGCTGGGGATGGAACCTGGGTGGCTGTGCCCGTTGGCTGTGTGCAAGGCAAATGTCCTACCTGCTGTGCTATTACTCCAGCCCAAACCCTCTCTATATTTTTATCATCAATACTTCTATTATGTTAGGTATTGAGTAGGACAAGCAATATTAAAGCATATTTCTTTGGGGAAAAGAATGAAGGGAAATGGATAAAAGTAACAATATGATTGCTATATAGAATGTGACATTACATAAGGAAATGGGACTGAATATGAGGGTGTGACAATGATAATTTGACACTTATAGATTAAGGAAGAAGTGGGTAGAAGAGCATCTTTCTAGATATATCAATCTCCTGGAGAGGCTGGGGAAGCTCATTCCAGGTCTGTGAGGTGTCTCGGTGGGAAAAAGTGCTCAGGAGTCTGCTTTGCAGCAATACACCAAACTCTGGCAAACTGGACTCTGGTACACAGGGCCTGTGAAACAGCAGTGGGTGCCATGCGGCTTGTCTGCTCTCTCCCAGGACCTCACTTTACATATCATTTCCTAACTCCAGGTTCAACGCATCACTTCAGTGAGGTGGAACTCGTCAAAGAAGTCTTGACAAACAGGCAAATGCTACAAATCAGGATCTTTTTTGTTTGTTTCTAAAAAATAATCTTGTTCTTAAGCATTACCAACAGAAAGGTCAGCACAAACTTTGAGACAAATCCCAGGGTGTATAAAAAAAAATATACAACCAGAGACTTTCAGATGTGGGGCAGAGCTGCTACTTGCTCTCCCTGTGCCCAGCCGCTCATGAGGCGCCCGGGAGGCATGGCCGGTTCTAGCCCCAGCAGAGCCTCACAACAAGCCAGACGACCCCCCTACTCCATGGGGGCTGGCCATTTTCCACATCCGGATTCCCTCTCTGTCACAACTCCACCCAGCAGACCAGACTATCACAGCCCAGCTCGCCACGGCTGCCACTAGCGGCTGCGCGGTTCATCAATAAATGCTTTATTTAGAGGTGACTACAAGAGTATGCCACCTGCACGGCAAGCCTGGCAAGTTGCTTGTGTCGTATTTGATATGCCAAATACCAGTAACATTTATATTAGGTCATTCCCATGACCTAATATAAATGATTTGAGGCTCTTTATGTTCCTGGTGCAAGAGGATGCCTTTGGGTTCTACTAGCATGAGACAGGACATATGGAGAGATTACTGGTGCCCGCTCTAGCAAATAGATGATGAACGGAATATAGTAATATAGTGATATAGTGATGTAGTATAAAAAAATACAGGATCTAGACCCTTTCTGTGATCCCAAAACTACACAATTTTTCTATCAGAAATAAATGTAGAAATTAGTCACAGGAAGGACTTATCGAAGAAATAAACTAAGTGGAAAGGCAAGGGATACATTTTAATCACATACTTGCCATCTGGAAGGGTTCAGGCTCTGAAACTCACAGTATTTGTTGTGGTCTACAAAACTTAAAACAAAAATTCAAAATAGTACAAACTGTTTGTGGATCCAGGCTTCTTGCTTATTTAAATACATATCTTCTCTGTGTTCATATACTTAGGGCTAACCACAAAGGTTAGCACAAATAAAAATATATTGGGTCACTTTTTTAAAAATTAAAATTATACAAAAAGAAGGAACTAAGATACAACAGACAGCAGAATTAGAAGGACAAGAATTTAAATATTTATGCCAGGCACAAAACTGAAAACTTTACTGTATTCATGGAAATAAACTGAATCTTTATAAATGAAAATTTGCTGGAATAGAGGAGAAGAAATCCGGGGCTGGAGCCATAGCACAGTGGGTAGGGCGTTTGCCTTGCACGCTGCCAACCAGGGTTCAATTCCCGGGATCCCATATGGTCCCCCAAGCATTGCCAGTAATAGTTCCTGAGTGCACGGCCAAGAGGCCAGGAGTAACTCCCTAAGCAATGCAGGGTGTTACCCAAAAAAAGCAAAAAGAGAGAGAGAAAAAGAAAGAAGAGAGAGAGAGATCCAAAATTTTTTATATGGTTGAATACTATTGTCGGAGAACAGTGCTATGCTGGGTAGAGTACTGTGTTCCCCGACAATATTGGGGACCAAGATCAAATCCCCTTTCTGCCCCAAAGGGCCCCATGACTGGCAGATAAAGACTCACTAATCCAGCAAAGTTTCCAAAAAGCTCTACTCACGCAAGTTCTGGCAGTACAATCCAAGGACAGGAAAACCCCAAACTTCCAATTCCTAGATGGACCCAGACCACGTGCTTGGTTTAGAATTCTAGACCAAGATGGCTGCTGGATCCCATACCACGCACACAGACTGGAGAGCAAACCCAGACCGGAAGAAGATGGCAAAAGCAAAGACAATGGCAAATGGCTGAAAATGGCAATGGCCCCTTCTTCCTCTTTCTTGCTTCCTTTATTCTCAGAAGCCTGCCAAGGACTTCCAGTGCAGCCCATCATGGGCTGGGCCTTCTAGGGACAAAGCCAGGTCTGTTCTTCAAGAGTTTCAGGCTGCCTTTCTGCATGGGCCCAAAAGACCATATAGAAATGAAAATCTTAGGTGAGCCCCTGGCCCAAGTTTAGCAAATGCTGATATGCCATATATCAGCAAATGCTGATATGCCATATATCAGCAAATGCTGATATATTCTGCTATACAAAGCTCCCTTACAAAGTGAGGAAGAGGGTGACATCTCTGAACCAGGAAGCAGTTCAGGATATAATTGATAGAGAATGGCATTAATAGTTCTGACCATGAATATATCTTTGCCATTGCCCACAAATCTTAAAACCTCCACTATGGTACAGCATCTGTCAGAATAACTCACTTTGCCTTTAGCCTTACAGAGACACGTTTGTTTGCCTGGAGGCGAACTAGTATGTCTCTTTGAACAAGTAGAACTGATTACATTATGTTGATCCAAACAGCGCCAAGTTAGTACTCTTGGACTAACTGCACATGTGTCCTCTGTAGGGACCCATGGGGAAAAAGAGCACTGCACTGGAACTAGCCTAGAATCGTGATAAGGATATTTTGCCAAATAAAGTTATGAAATCAAATGTCTTTTCCAATCCTGCCTACACTCTTATGCTCCCAAGATTCCTAAGGGCTGAAAACATATGCTAAATGTTAGCTAGAGCCTAGAGCTCATTAGGGCATGTCCTCCAACACATGATGACACCAATAAAAACCTGATTTAAAAAAATTAATAGAAAGTAAAACTTCAGTGGATTATCTAAGTAGCTTAGAAGAGGGCATTAGAAAAATCAGAAGGCAGATTTAAAGTAAGCTTCCACAATTCAGTAAAAAAAGATGTTAAGCGGGTTAAGAGAGAAGGAATATTTATAATACATAATAAAATTACATGTAAAATACAAGCTACTGTGAGTTGGATTGAAGCTTAAATCATATCGGGTACACAGGACTTTAAAATGAAGGTAAAATTCTCTTTCTCAGTATTGTTGGGTAGCTGGGAACTCCTTTTTATTGTTATCCTTTATGCCTTAACATGTATTATAAATACTTTTTATATTGTCTATAATTAATTAAAAACTCATTTAAATAGGATTAGAGGAAATGCTTCACAGGGTTTACTATAGTGTGTTGAGCCATTATATTTTTTATATATTATATTATATTATATATATTCTTATCTTTTCTTATCTTCTAATTTTCTTTGATGTAACTGAACCAAATGTATAGTAAAAACATAATAGGTATGCTATAAAAAGCATAAGGTTTCCTAACATGAAAAATGCATATAATAACAAACTCAAACAAACCTCTTAACTAAAATCAAGTAGACAACAATTTTAAATGCTGCATGTAGAAGTCTACACTGGGTTTTTTTTCTCTTGTGAATAAAAACATAAGATCAAGTTTCCAATGAATTAAGAAAGCTTTTTAATTACTCTTTGTAACTCATGTAGGTTCTTAAACAGAATTACTTTAGTTCCTTAATTACACTTAATGACAAATTAATTAGAGACCCAGGGCTGGTAAAATTATAATAAGACTACCAAGATTTAAACTTATTTCAGAATTGGCAAAGATAAAACTAATTTAATTTTTGACTTAATGTGTTTACAGAAAAAGAGGTTAGAGAAAGGGCCATTGGTAAGGAAAGCTCTGGTAAGATTTTTTAGATTAAGAATTTGCTTAAGCATCAAAGCATTTTAAATAATTTGTTGAATAATCAAGTCCCAAAGAGAAAAAATTTTTTTTGAAGTTTTGAATTTGACTTATGATAGAATTAAGCTTGGTAAAATCAAGTAAGAGAAGCAAGATAAAAAAAAAACAATTCTCACAGGAAGTTGCTTCCATTTTTAATATGAAAAATAAATGGTCTTAGAATATGATGGCGGGTGGGATGGAGCAATAGTAGAGCAGGCAGTGTGCTTGCCTTGCGCATGGCAATCTGGACACCATATGTGTTACGCCAAGCACTACCAGGAGTACCAGGAATAATTCCTGAATGGAGAGCCAGAAATAAGCCTTGAGCATTGTTAGATGTGGTTTAAAGAAAAAAAAAACACACACACACACACACACACACACACACACACACATACATATAAAGGAGGGTAAATACTATTTCTATTTTTAAAGTATGGTTTGCTTTGAAATTTTTTATTTTAAGCAACTTCTATTACATTATCATAAGTATGATCTTGGTTTCTAGTCATGTTTATTGGGGTATAATAACTATAGAAAAATATAGATATTAACCATAAAATTGAATCCAGGGGGGGGGAGCCATAGTCCAGCAGGTAGGGCATTTGCCTTGCACGGCTGGCCTGCGGCCCCAGGTTCAATCCCCGGCATCCCATATGGTCCCCCGAGCACCACCAGGAGTGATTCCTGAGTGCAGAGCCAGGAGTAACCCCTGAGCATTGCCGGGTGTGACCCCCAAAAAAAGCAAATAAATAAATAAATACAATGTTTAAAAAAATTGAATCCAAGTTAACAAATGCATGACCAAACATCTATAAAAATATAACCGTTTTAGACATTGCTTTACTTTATTTTTTTGTCTCTCACCTATCATTCTATAAACTTTGCAACTACTATTCTAATTTTTATTATTATTTGGTTTTGATTTTTCCAGAAAAATGTAATATTGAGTTTTGTGTCTAGCTTATTTCATCCAACTTAGTGTTTT